>CAUYQU010050766.1:132500-175612 GCA_963574635.1 Cheracebus regulus | reverse complement strand
TAAGCCACTAGATAGCAACTGTCTTTGGGTACGAAGGTTTAGTGGCTATTTTTATGTTCTCTGTATTTTCAGATTAACTTCTTTTTTTTTTTTTTTGGGTAGTGTGGGGCGGGTTACACCGGGGTGGGGGTGGTTTCTTTTAGCAATTAGTTTTAAACGCAACCCAAGCCTGAAAACCACCACTGTGTGTATCTGAAAAAAAAAAAAAAAAAAAAAAAAAAAAAAAAAAAAAAAAAAACCAAACAAACAAAAACAAAAAACCAATTTTCTCTTTTAAGTTTAGTGTTAATCTTATAGAGTTCCCTTACTAATGTTTTTACAGTTTAGATTAGATTTGTTCTGTATGTGAGTCTATGGAGACTTAACGTGAGCTGTTCTATCCAACTATTCCTTATTTGCCTGGAGAGCCTTTATCTTAAAAACTCAATCATCAGAGCAAGAAATATAGGAGACCACAACGCGACGCCTCTTGAATAGATAAAAGCATTAACACATCTTCCATGGTCCAGGCACACACTTCATGCAGTTACCTTGTAGAAAATGCCTCCCTGCTCTTATTTGAGCCTATTAACTCTACTCTTATTTAAAATATAAATCTAACATGCTCAGCCATCTGTTTCCAAGAATACATCAGCTTAGAAAGGTAAAAGTGAAGAAGAAGGACTGCTCTAGCCAGTGACAGTTAAAAAGCTCACACTGTGAAAGAAGAGAGAGGAAAAAAACCTCTCAATTCTCCTAAGCTTCTGGAGGCATTTATTGTAGAGACAGCAATGAAATGTTGAATTAGAAATTGACCAAATCCTTTCTGCAAGAAATCAGGCATAGGTACAGTGCACAATAAATAATTGCCATCAAATATTTAGCAAAACGTATTCAATAGAGTAAGTTTAATATATATTTTCCCACAAAGGATAAGTCATTCTGTGGGAATGCTAGGAATGTCCTTTGAATCCAAGTCCCAATGAGTATATGTGTATGCATAGATACAAATATGTATACATATATGTATGACTAAATGTACATATACACAGATGTATACAGGAAAATATTCATTTATTATGTGTGTCTGTGTAGGGGGGTGGATCCCATGAAATAATTCTCGATTTGGTTGGAATTCACCCTGATAGCGGAACAATTATGGGACAACTACATCCTGAGCACAAAATGACCTTTTCATCAAGTTACAAAACATTAAAGGTTAAAGAATGTCTGAAAGGCAGTTAATACTTTTAAAACATTGGGAGGATGGCCATCTTTTCAGAGATCTGACCAAAAATGTGAAGGAAGTGTTGGACGGCCTTTCTGGGTGTTATTTGCTGGGGGGTGTCACATGTTTGCACTGCCTGCTGTGGCTGAAACCATGAATGAACCTACCTCCTTAGGAAATAAGACGAGATGGGCCTGCGCACCACACAGCACAGGAGCTCACAAGAGGACTCCTTAGCAGGCTGGCTCCTAATTGCAATTTTGAAGTCACATTTCTTCCTCTCACGAGTGGCAATGGCAAAGAGAGCAAATCAATGAGACTGTCAGATTTATCCCGCCTTCAATTTTCCATTTGACCTGGATGGTGCAAATTCCAGTCACTACTAACAGGGAAAATAGAAATATCAGTCACCAGACCCCCTTCCTCTAATGAGCTCACAGAAAAGCCCAGAAGAACCTGCCTTATCAGCCCTGCAAATGCCCACTCTGCCCGGAAAGTCAGGTGGACTGCACTGTGCCTTCAGCAATTCTCTCCTTTCTTTCTTTTTCACCCCATTCCAAACACTTGCTTATAATCTCAGGTGCATCCAGGCTCAGCCCAAGTATAAGCCTTTATTTTCAGAGTGGTCTGGCCCTGTGGCCACCCTGCACACCAACTTATGGGGGTACCACTTATTGGACAACTACTGTTTGTCACCAAGCTCTTGGCCAAGGCTTGGATACCCACAATCCCAGATAAGCCTCACGAGTGTCCTAGGAAGTAGATTCTACTGTGCACACCATGGGCACACGGCTAAAGACACCAGTACCTTTCACACTCTGGTCTGACTCTGAAAGTTTCCAGCATGTAGCCCCCAAAACCCATGGTTTCAAGGGGCATCTCCAATTCTTTTTTTTTTTTTCTCTCTCTCTGAGACAGGATCTCATTCTGTTACCCAGGCTGGAGTACAATGGCGCGATCTCAGCTCACTACAGCCTCAACCTCCCAGGCTCAAGTGATCTTCCTGCCTCAGCCTCCCAAGTAGTTGGGATTACAGGTGCATGCAACAAGACCCAGCTAATTTTTGTATCTTTTTTTCTGGAGATAGGGTTTTGTCATGTCATCCAGGCTGGTCTCGAACTCTTGGACTCAAGTGATATAGCCGCCTCAGCCTCCCAAAGTGCCAGGATTACAGGCATGAGCCACAGGGCCCAGCCAAGGCATCTCCAGTTTTGATGGAATGTTTCCACACTGAACCCCTACTTAGTATTTAAGGTGGAGAAAGCTGTCCTGATTAGAGATGGAGATAAGGTTCAGAGAGGGAGTGACCTGCTCAGGCTTATGGGTTACTCATAGGCCACGGACTAACCCCGTGAGTAACACGGGCTCAGGCCTCGCATTACCACAGTTGGAGCTCACATTCCCCCGCAAGGTACTGCCTGCTGCATGCACATCCATCTGCGGGGCACACCCACTGTGGGTGTGAGCCTTACAGTTACGTACTGAGACCTATCTCCTCTCATAAACTGACTAGCTTCACTCTCTTCGTCCTTCACCTCTTATTTACTTCCTCATTCATTGTGCATAGTTCAGCTGAGATTGGACTGAGTGCAGGGCTAGATGACAGCCAGCCTTCTACCTTTCCTTTCTGCTTTTACTACCTACCTTCTTGTCTCTGTATGGGCTCTCGATACAACATCCTCAAGGCAGAGAAAGTGGCGGCTGGGGGTTGTGGGGGGCGGGCTTGCATTTCTGCACATTCTAGATAGGAGTGACTCTAACAAATTTCACTGTTGGAGGATGACTCTGGTCCATTTTCAAGTCTCCGGTGAGGCCTGAGGAGGGGAAGATGAAAGGAGGGTTCCTGGGCTTCTAAGAGAGGTTTCCCTGCCCTGTCATGTCAGTTGACTCAGCCATCTAGGAAGGGGCCTACTCTTTCCTTATGCCTCCTCCTGATGGGAACCCCACCCCAGGTCCTACAACCAGCTAGGATGGAAGATTCTCTTAGCAAGTGGAGAGGCCCCTTTTGTACCTCTGTCACCAGCTATTTACCCCATGCCTTCTCATCAAGCCTGGGGCCAGACCCTCTTCTCTTCAGCCAACACAATCCTCAAAACCCCAAATGATACAAAAGTCTCCTTAGGAATTAACAACCTTTGGGCAACGTACTTTGAAACTATTGATAATATCTATAAGGTAATCGAAAGTCTAAATTCACTCTCTCCTAAATGTGTGTTCAGCACCTACCCTTTCTGCTGTGTGTATTTACACACTGAGCCAGCCTAGGCCAGGCTCTGAGCAGTCCTATCCCCAGGTTCTTCTCGGTGAACAGGCAGGGGAGCCTGGCTGCAGATGAATGACTTGCTTTGACTACGTCTGGGGAAGCGGTACCGAGAGGGCTGCTGACTGGCGTGCAGACCACCTCCTTAGCCCCTTTTGGCTGGGAACAGGGGTGGGGATTGAGCATTCCCAGAGACAGTTAGCTGGGAACTAACGAAGCCCTGCTGAGATGGAGAAAGAACAAGGTGTTCGGCATCCCACAGCACAGTCAAAAAAGGCAACTGCACGTCTAAAAATTTTGCTTTAAAGGCAAGTCTGCGGGTTGATTCGGCGGGCTCTAACTGGCGCAGCCTAGGGATCTGGCAGGGGATGGAATATGGGGTGGGGGAAGGGAAGAGTCAATCAGTGCATAAGAGACATCACTATTCCTTGGCTCTCATGCAAAACTCCCCGTTGAGTTAGGACCTTCAGGAAAAGCTGGGCAGGGAGCTGGTGGAATCAGCAGTGGCCACATCACCGAGCCAATCTCCCACACGTGCATCTGCCCTGTCTTCCTAGCTGAGTACCTAACCACGAACAGGACCTTATGCCTTTCAATAGCCAGTTCTGCCCACTCACTGGAGCTGCCTTGAGGCCTGGGTGCTTCCTTTAGAAAGCATTTTCCCAGGGGAGAAGTTCCGCTGGCTGAGGCCAGTCTCCAGGTACTGCCTGTCCCTGCCTAGGCTCCCACAGCTTAGCCAAGGTTTGGGGTTCCAGACGGGCTGCCCTCCGGAGCTCCCTGGCCTGTGCGGGTACAGGGGCGTTGGCTCAGGGCAAGATGGAAAGTTCGATATATTTGCTCCATCATTTCATTATCAGAGGGCCTTTGGGAAAATTGGCCGTGTGGTTTGGGGTGGGCAAGAATCTTGTCTTGAAGCTAAGTCAACAAGAGCAAATACACGATTTTAACCTAAGTGATGGGTTTATTAGGGGAACCTAGAGAAGATGGTTGGAGGATGGAGGCTAGAGCCTTTCTGAAATCCCTCCTTGGGGTCACCATCCACTTCTGGAATCCATCAACACTTTTAAGGGCAAGAGGCATGCGGAGACCCTGCCGTATGCCTAGTCCACTAGACTAGCCAGAAAGCCTCCTGGGGCCGTGACGCACCACTCGGAGCCCACTATTGCCCCTCCCAAACGCCTCTGCAACCCCAACCCCAACCCCCACTTCGCCTTTTGGGCCAGAACGGCCGCCCGCGCTGTCCCGCCTCCAGAGGGCGCTGACGGAGAGGTGGTAACGCCCGCTCCCGCCGCCGCGCCAAGGGGCAGCCCCAGGGACTCCACCCCTACCCCCTCCGCCCGGCCTAATTTGAATATTTCATTGGCTGCCGCCAGTCCGGTCAATTTATCATGCAAATGCGGGTGCCCTCCGCGCCAGAGAGGAGCCACCGCCCGCGCGAGAGCGGCGCCCGATTGGTGGCCGAGACAGCAGCATTTGTAATATTTTTCTTTGGGCATTAGAGTCATTTACCAATGCCATCCCCGCAACTCCAGGCACTGAATCACAAGCCACTTAAAGGGTTTTATTGGCAGCTTCAAAACTTCTTAACATGTTCTTTTATTTCAAACCAAGTGTCAACCTATTTCTGCCCTCCCTCCCGTCCCCCCCACCACCTAAAAAAGCTGCAAAAAACTCACTTTGTGCCCTCACTACCTGCACGCGGTAACCGCCTCCGCCTTGCCACAGGGAGGAAGACTGGACCAGTTTGGGGCTATCACTTGGTAGACCTTAAATAAATACTTTTGGGAAGTCTTACAGAGATGGAGGAGTGACTGTTGGAAGAGAGGCACAAACAGAAAACAGAAAGGAAGAGAAAGGAAGAAAGAAGACGAAAGAGATAGGGAAAAGAGAAGAGGCAGCAGAAAAGGGTGAAGGCAGAATGCAGGGCTCCTCTGCAAAGGAGAAAAATCTTGGTATCATCAAAGCCCTGGAAATCAGAGACAACCTGCATGCCGTGTTATCTAACCCTTCTGGCCACCGTGTCTCCAGTCACCCTGGCCCTCCTATTGTCAAACTACAGGTGATATCCATCAAGTTTCAAGAAATGAAAACGGGAAAGAATGAGGCCCCCAGAGTGTTGTCCCTCTTTTTTTGTACCTGCCCTACTGAGACTTAGGTTCTGTCTTCCCCATTTGTAAATTTAGAGACAAACACAAAACCCTCACGTTGAAGACAGAAGAGAAAAGCAATGTAGAAGAACTGGGAAACGAGATTCTCCCTGGTCTTGCAAATTCCCTGGCCAGTTAATGAGGTCACCACAGAAATCTGGGCTGTCTGGTGAGCTGAGATCTAGTGCTTTGATTTCTGGGACCTCCTCCTCCTTCAGGGTTCCAGCATTCGAAGAGCTGGGGTTCAGAGCCGCATCAGGTTACCCACGCATTGATTCAAACACCTGCTGTGCGGGGCAGCTGGCGCAACTGCACGGGAAGAGGTGGGCGCCCCTGAGCTACAGCTAGCAAGCAGCGGCTGGCTCCCGGCCGGGGTGAGCCCCTAGGCGGCTGCAGCTATCTCCAGTGTAGGTTCCCCCTCGCTTATTTTTAGCTCTGCTTCAAATGATTTCCAAAAATCCATTTCACCCAAAGTGGGGTGGGGGTAAGCCACGCCATGCTGTAGCGAGGAATTTGTGAAATTCCCAGCGCAACCCAAGTCGACGCGTGGGATTTGATAAAAGGGCATTTCGCCTGGAGTTAAGCGCTCCAAACTGAGTTTAATGTGCATCTTTCCTCCTTAGACTGAAATACGAAGACGTTTTATTTTCTTTATTTAATCTTCGCTCTCCTGAAAAAAAGTTTTTTGAAAGTTCCGTAGATGATTGAACGAAAGAGAATGAGGGAAGAAAGAAATATCTGAAAATGTGAGACTCAGAGCACTGGAAAGTGGGGGTAGAGGGGAGGGAGTGGAAAATCGCCATCTCTTGTCTTGGGAAACCTGAGAAAGTGGCCGCTGTGATTCACAAGACCAGAGGGTGTGTATCTAGGTAGACTCGGTTTCCCTCTGCCCACTCCCCTGGGATAACTGTATTCCTTCCTTCCTTCTCTCCCTCTGTTAGGTGTATAGTTAAGTGGGTTTTTTTTTTTTTAAGGTGTTTATAACTGCCTGGAAATCCTGAACTGGAAAAAAAAAAAAAAATGAGGCATTGGAGAGAGGGACCTGAGAGCCGTGGGTGCCTGGGGGACTAGACCAGGTCGGCTTCCACCCGCTCTCCCAAATCTAGTTGTGCCCAGGAGTTAAGGGCGGGCCAGATAGGGGCACTAGCTTCCACCCTGCTCTGCTCGGGCCCCAGCCCTGCACGTTTCGGTCTCAAGGCTGTTCCGGGAAGAAGATCGAAGGCCCCTTTGCCTTTCAGTCCCGCGGTCCTGGTGGAAAACGGCAGCGGCGTGCATTAGACAGTGTGCAAAAGTTAAGCCACATCTCTGTGCCCCAAGACACAAGAAATTTACAAAGTAGCAAGCCATGCCTGGTTGGAGGAGGGCTAGGAGTGTGTACTCTGGTGTGACAATGCGTGTGTGTGCACCTGTTTTGGGAATGGGGGAGGAGCTTCGCTTCCCCCAAACCAATTCTTGACCTTGGGCCAAGAGAAGCCCCCTACTTTTCTCCAAAGATTGTACGCCCACCCCCAGCTCCCATCCAGGCACGCCTGACTCAGCTCTCTTGAGGCCCCACAGAAGTGGTATTAATATATTCTTCTGATTTTCGAAAGTTTATTTCACGTCAAAACTGTAAAAGTTCTTGGGAGAATTTACAGACAAAACATCTGGTTCGTTAAAACAAAGCTACCGGAAAAGAGAAACAAACTTCGCCGCTGTGTAAATGCACGTTTAGCAAACAATTTACCGCCTGGGGAGGGCCAGGGTCCCTATCTTTCCTGCGTGGGCAGGGACTGAGGTTCTGGGCCCTAATTCCTGGTTGAGGTGTGCAGGTGGCAAGCTTCCCGGAACCCAGGGGACCTTCTGGACACTGCCTAGCCCAGAATGTGGTGTGGGGAGGCGCGAGGAAGATGAAAAAGCCACATGCCAGGGTTCCAGGTGAGTGCAGGCAGGAGGGCACTCACCTGGTGCCTCCCTCCCCTGGTGCTGCCCAGCCCCGGGCTCCTTAAAAGCCTACACCATGGGCAAATGCCTTCACTCTTTGAAAGCAGCTACAGGCTCTCAGAGGGTACTACTCAGCCTGCCCCGTCTCTCCAGGTGGCCCAAGCCTCCCTCTGGGAAACTCTTTCCAAGGTCAAGGCTTAGGGCCTCGGTGCCTGGGACCGGAGCCCGCTCTCACTCTAGCTGCTCATCTTGTAATGCTAGCTTTGAGGACACTTTCTTTCCCTGAAGTCTTTTCCCTCAGTGGCCATCCCAGATAAGGACAGGACGTGGCCTTCTTTGGGTCAAGCTGTCACCTACTACCCTCAGTCGCCACCTTGAACACAACCTCCGCTGCCTCCCGGTGGCGGCCTGGCTACTCCTTTCTGGCACAGATTTGTGACTGTATGGCGTGATTCGAGCCAAGTGTCCATCCCAACAGTGCACACCTGTTCCCGCCCATGCCTGCATGTGACTTTTTTTTTCTCTCTGTCTTAAAAACTTATCCGGGCGGGGCTTCCGGTAGCTAAGGTCGTGAATGATCCTGGGGTGGGGCACAGGTAGGCCTGGGGACAGGTGCCCCGGTTTACTTGAGTTCAAAAAGTCGGAGGCAGATTTCTAACCCCTGACCTGAAGAAGCTTCAACTGGGATCTTTTCTACTGATTTGTCACTGATTACATAGCACCACTACGGGACTCCACTGGGCCTGAGGTGCAATCGTAGGGGTCAGCATTATCTTCATGGCCCTGGGGGATGTTTGAGGATCACAGGGTTACCACCGAGCTGCTGGGTGAGCCACCTGGCTGACATGCAAGTGCCAGTTTCTTCTATGGACATTTGCAACTCAGTGTTTGGGTGAGTCCCACCGCCTTCTGCCCATTTTTCCTATTTTTAGGGGTTTAAAAAAATGTTCACGGAAACGTGGCATCTCCCAGAGGTGGGGGCAGCTCACTGGTCTAGGGGTTTACTTTTCAGAGTGACTCAGGCCAGCAGAAGTTACCGGGGGCTTGCGCAGGGCCAGAGCCTGTTGTTTTCCAAAGATATTCTGAAGAGTGGGGTGAAAAGATTTCTACACAGTGTACATTCCACAGAATTCTAGCTTCTCCGCGGGCGCAGACTTTTCCGCCCTCTAGTCTAGCGTGAAAACAGTTCGACCACTGGATGTGGGCGGCGAAGCCCGCACCCTAGAGTGCGGTGTCTCCCTGCAGGAGGGAGCTCCAGCCCGCGCCGCTGCGGCCGTTTCCGGCCTCCTCGGGAACTGAACCGAGCATATCTCAGTGCTCGCCTAGAAGCGGCTCCTTTTCCCCTTCTTACTCGCGAATGGCGGAAGGAATAGCCCCGCGGGATTTTACCCGCTTGTGTAGTGGACTCGGAGGGGTCACCAGGCACCGAGACAGAAATCTTTGCAATAAGAATAAAGTCAGGTAAAATGCCTGGTACAACCGTCCTGCAGAGGTCCCAAGAGTAAGTAAGTTCCTCGTACACCCTTACCATTAAGTTCTTACGGGGAGGACAGGAAAGGCCCTTTGGGTCTGGCTGGATTAATCGAGGAGGTATGTGCATGTTTACCCTCTGAACACTTGGGGAGGGGCTATGGGGGAGTTGAAGTCAAGGGGCAAAATCAGGTAGAACACAGAACCACAGCCGAGAGCAGCACTCTCCGGGAATGGGCGCAGGGAACTCAGCGCAAAGCTCCGGCTTCTCCAACATACGGCCCTGCCCTTTCTCCCTCTGTAAAGAACACGTGAATTACACACTTACTGCCATCCAGACACTATTTCTCCCTAAATCGAGCCCTTAGTTCTCACTGGGATCGTTTTCCTCCGCTCTCCAGCTCCTCTCCGTCAAGTGACCCAGCAGCCAGGCGGGGCCAAAAAGTTTTAGCGCGAGACCTGGAGGCTAAGACCTGCCCAACGACCTCGACGACACATCCTAGGCCCAGGTGAAGCGGGTTTAAGCTCTCGCATCTAGGTAGCTTCCGGATCTGCAGTGTGCTTGGCGGGGATTTGGGAAGCCTCCCTTCTTTCTCTCCTAGCCACACCCAGCCCACAGAAGGGTAGAGAGAACCTGGTGGAAAATAATGACTCCGGCGACACTGCCCCCTCTTCCATCAATTTCATCCCTAGACTGGCCTGCAAAACGATTCATGGTTTGGGGTCCAGATATTAAGTGGGGGTGGGTACCTGTGGCTAAAAGAACAAAGATTAGGGATTCAGGCTGTGCCAAGCCAGGCCGGGGCCTTTCTTGCGTGTCCCGGCTTGGCAGTGTGGTCGCGGTGTGCACTCTGCATAGCCCGTGTTGTGCGTGACGGGCTGTCGCTGCACTGTGCAGCCCATTGACACTGATGGATGCGCCAATGGTTGGACGGACAGATGTTAGGGCGGATCGCACAGCGCTCGGCGCCTGAGCGGGGGAGGGCCAGGCAGCGACCCAGCCGCGGACCGCTACGCGGAGACCGGAGTTCAGGCTGAGGCCCGCAGAGGGAGGGGGCGGAGGGAGCAGAGGTTTGCGAGAACAGCTAGGGGCTGGAAAGGAGGAGAAAAGCGCGACCAGGGAGAACTCCACGCTTCCGTGCGCGGCGCCCTGCGCTGTGCACACGCCGCACCGGGCGCGCCTACGTGGGCGCTTGGAAGGTGAGCGGGGAGCCGGTGGGAGCTGACCCGGTGCGGCGCGGCCCGCCTCTAGGCGACAGGAGCTCAGCGCGGCCACCCGAATAGTGAGGCCGCCGGCTGTGTCTGCCAACTCACCGTTTCCTCGCTTGCAAGAAGCGTTTCACGCTCCACGGCCGCGTCTCCCCGGCCTGGAGGGGTAGCGGTTCTGGCCTCTGCGGCCGCGGGCGCCGCACGCGCACAGCGCCTCCGCCCCGAGTCCGCCACACTCCGCCAGTCCCGGAGCCCCGCCGCAGTCCGCCTGGGACTCCCCGCCCCGCCCGGGGTCCGCACCCCACAACTCCGAGCGCTCCTGCGCGCGGAAAGGCGCTGGAGGCGGCTTTATAGCCCGGGAGGCCAGCGGCGGCGCATCTGCATCCTGGGAGACGTCTGGACCCAGCCCAAGCCCGCAGGCTAAGCGAGCGGAGACTTTTGATCTTACCGTGTGGGTGAGATCACTGTCTCCTGGTCTAAAAGAAAAGAAAGCGTGCTGTGAACTTTTAAAACAAACTTACAAAAACAGTCGCAGAGAAAAAATAAAAAGAACACAGGGCAGAAAAAGGGGGAGAAAGACTGAAAAAAGAAAAAAGTGGGGAAAAAAGGGAAAGAAGGAGAAAAGCAGGAAGAAGTCTGGGGTTTGCCGCTCCGGGAGCGCTCAGGCAGCCGGTGCCGGAGCGCGGGGCGCCCGCCCTCGCCGGGACTGGCGGCCTCGGGGCCCGCGAGAGCGCCAGAGCCCTAGCCGGCGCGCCGGAGCGCAGGGCCGCCTCGGGGACAGTGGGCCCGGAGGCCGCCCCCGCACTCCCGCCGCCGCCGCCCGGCAGCGCCCGGAGCCGGCCCCGCCGCGGCCGCCCCATTCCGGGCCCGAGAGCGGGCCCAGGGAGACGCAATCGAGCCCGCAGCGCATCGATGCGCCGCCGCCCGCGCCGCTCCAGCTCTGGCTCCCGCTCCGCCGCCGCCGCCGCCCGGGGGTCGCCCGCTTGAGCTCCGGCCCACCCGCGCCCTGGTCGCCGCCCGTAAGTGAGCCCGGGTCGCCCCGCCGCCCACGCCGCCCCGCCGGCTTCTCCTCTCCGCCGCCCGCCGGCCGGGCCCGCCCGGAGCCTCAGCGACCCCGAATCACCAATCAATAATCAATCCCACTAGTCCAGCAACACCGGCAGGCCAGGCGCGGGACGCTGCGCGGAGGCCCCCTAAGCTTTCGGGGGGCGCCCCGGGTGGGGGATGGGCAGAAGAGCCCAGTTTCCTTCTCCAGCCCCCGTCCCGCCCTAGGATCGGCCGGCGCCCTGGGTCGGGGTCGCGGCCCGGCTCCCAGGGGGCAAGGGGCGCGGTGGAGGGACCCTGACCATCCCAAAGTCAGGAGAGGAAACTTGAAGGAACCCCCTCCCACATCGCCCCCCGGGACGGGCCCAGGAAAGTTTGTCCGGGGAAAAAAAATTGGGGGAAGTGGCTGCGGCGGGTCCTGGGGGAGGAGCTGGGTGGCGCGGGGTCTGAGGGCTGCCCCCACCCGCCTCAGTCCGCCTCCTCCCTGGAGGGCGCCCGCCCGTGGGCTCTGGCATCCCCCGGGGGCGCCAGCCCCGGCCCCGGGACTGCGCTGGGGGCTCCGGAGTCGGCGGGTGAGAGGAGTCCGGGCCGGGAGGGGCAGCTTGGGGGCGGCCGGGGGCGAACGCGGGGTGGGAATAGGGGTGGGGGTAGCGAGCGCCCCGGGACGGGCTCGGCGGGCCGGGTGCCGCGCCCCTGCGTGTGCGCAAGGGGCGGAGGCGGAGGGGCGGCACCCCTTTCCCGGGCTGGGCGGGGGTCCCAGGCGGGCCCGGGGGCGGGGGCGCGGCGCCCCCGCGGGCGGGCGAGTGACACGATCATCTCCTTTTCCTTTAAGCTTGCCTGTTGCCGACGCCGCCGCTCCAGCCGCACAGCGGGCAGAAGACTGGACCGCCGAGCCCCGGGCCGCGGCGGCGGCTGCGCGTCCCCCCGGATGCCTTGACCCCCGGCCCGGGGGCGGGGGCCGGGGCAGGACCGGCCCGGGCCGCTCCAGCGCTCCTCCTCCCACCCCTCTGCCCGCCCTCTCCCCCTCTCCCCGCCCCCCAGCCCCGAACCCCGCGCACCTCGTCTGGGGACGGGGCGGGGGGGGCAGGGCCGCCGCTCCTCCCCGCCCCCTCCTCCTCCGGCCTCTGGAGCGATTTGTCAAACTTCCCATTCCGCCGGCAGCGCGGTCCTCCTCCTCCTCCTCCTCCACCTCCTCCTCCTCTGCCTCCTCCTTCCCCCTGCGCTCCTCCCTCCGCGAGCCTCCCTCGCCCGCCCTCCTTCCTCCCTCCGCACGTTCGGGGTTCGCGGCGGAGCGCGGCGCGGGGGGGACGCGGAGAGCCTGGGCGCAGCAGCATCCTGCGGGCGGCCGCTCTCCGGGGGGGAGGCTGAGAGCAGGCCCGCCTCGCCCCCCCGCGGGCCCGCCGCCCCTCCCTCCCTGTCCTCAGCCCGGCAGCGGCGGCGGCGGCGGCGGCAGTGGCAGTCGCCGGAGAAGCATCATGCCGAGGAGGAAGCAGCAGGCGCCCCGGCGCGCAGCAGGTACGAGCCGCTTCCCCTTCCTTTTGCTCTCCTCCTCTTCCTCCGCTTGCCCGGCGCCTCCGGCGGGCGCGACCCCGCTCCTCGCCCAGCTCCTCGGCCGGCGCTGAGTAACTCCCGGCGCCGCTCTCCTGTTTGGGTGCGTGCGCCCGCCTAGGGTACCCGGCGCCCCCCGGACGCCCCGCGGCACTCTGCCCTCTTCCTTCTCTCACCCACTTGGGGAGCCGCTCGCTGGGCGCGCGGAGCTGCGCCCGGTCCCTGCCTTCTCGGCTCTCCGGCTGCAGAGGGGATGGGAAACAGCCCCGGTCTGGCTCTTTCTGTGGGGGGCGGGCGGGGTCACCTGAGTTCCCCGGGACACCTTCCGCGTCCTCCTGTGGCCGACCGGCGGGGGACTGCCGGGTGTCCACCGAGCCAAGGAGCGCGAGCGAGTGAGGGAGCCTGTCCTCTCGGCCACCTTAGTGCTAATCCGATTGATTCCTCATTTCTTGGGCCCAAACTGGGCACAGCGGTGGAAACCGGAGCGCACAGGGTCTGGGTATTGTCAGATGACTGTTAAGTCCATGTTAGAAGCTGGCGTTTCTTTCTGCCCTGTTTCTGTTCCCTTGCCCCCACCCCTTCCTTGTACTGCTTCTCCCACCCTCATCTCCGCATAGCACTTAGTTGTGGGACGTGTCTGAGTACTTTTTTGTTCCTCCTTTTTTTTTTTCCTTCCACCAGGAGTGTCAACTCCTGTTACGACTGAGCCGATTTTTTCCTTTCTTTTCTGGAAAAAGCATCATTGAAAACAAAACAAAAACCACACACATAACATTATTTTGCAATAATGTTGGTTGGGAGCATGTAGCCTGAAAGAAGGTTTCTGGCCCGTTGCCATCCTTGATTTGATGACTGATTGATCGCCCGTCATGCTGCTGCCTTTGATCTATTCATTCCCAATAAACATCAATAAATCACTTGCAATAGTGAGGCCAAGCTCTGTGACGTCAGGAGGGCCCTGTCAGTGCAACTTTGGGATTTGGGGCGGATTGCCGAGAGGACCACATATGGACGTGATGTATTTTGATAGGAGTAACACTCAGATGTGCAGAGGTTCAGATGCTCCCTGAAGGGGAGAGTTAAGTGGGGCTTCCTTTCTTTTCTTTTCTCTTCCTTTCTTTTAATTCTCTTTTGATGTTAGAGAGAAAGGCAGAGAGTAGGGTCAGGGCATTGGCTGGTGCCCATCTTGGATGAAGGCGTTGTACCCACGGTGCCCTGAGTCCCCATAATTTCCTTCATGCCAGCCGGCACTGCCAGGGGACCTCACACGTTGGGTGCACTCTGGACTCCAGACCCCTTACACGGACGGGGTCAGAGAAGGAATGATAATTCTCTCTTCTTCCAGAAATGTACTTGCCTGCCAGTGTCTTCAGAAAATCTCAGAAGAAAACAGTGTTGCTTTGGGGGCTTAGGTTGCAGGTTTTGCTCTCTGTCCTCAGCGTTGCCCAAATTTAGAAAGTTTGAAAATTCCACGAGTGATTGTAGGGAGCTTGCCTGCTCCCCAGTTAACCTCCTGGAGCTAGCTTCTTGCCTGTCCCACCTTCTACTTTAAATTCCAGGCTCAAGCAATGAGCTTATCTACCCAAAATAAACTCTGAAACTTTGGAGGAATCCTTCACAAAGTTGAGTAGTAGGAATGTCTTGGGCTTCTTCCAGTCTTTGAAAAATTTTTTTTTCTCTCCTTTTTGGATACACATTTTAAGGTATGTGTGTGCCTCCATCCAATGAACCATATGTGAGTACATCTTTACATTTGGTTCAGAACTCTCTCTCTAGTTCATCTCTTCGGTTGCACCCTGCCAATCTGACACTCATATTTGATAGTTTCCTACAGAAAATATCAGAGGAGGAGGGAACCTGCTGTTGGCTTTGTTTATTTATTTATTTTTAGAGCAACCTGTTCACTAACCTTTTCGCACCTTTTTAAAAATTATTATTTAAAAAATAAAGCCAGCCAGGAAATCTCAAGTCAGTTAAGAAAAATTCATTATATAAAAAACTTGACTGCAGGACTAATATGAGATGGAAGAATGGTTTTGCTCTATCAGAATGACCCGTCAAAACGACTTTGTTTCATATTTGATTTAATTGTCTCTCTCCTGACAGGCACATTCATCAATAGCTTAATGGTCAATCAGAAGCTGGCAGCATGAGTGCTTTCTTTCTTTCCCATACTCGGGTTTTGGATTTACTTTATCAGAATGCCTCTGCCTAATGGACATGTGGAGGAGGGGGTGGAGGCTGACTGAAGAGCTACTTACTTAAGAAGAGTGCAGGGGGAAAAAAAACCAAAAACTCCACATTTAAGCTAGTGATAAGTGTGCACAGGGGTGTTTTTTTGGTTGGTTGGTTTGGATGGACAAGAAACTTCCCTTTTTTTTCTCCTCTTTTTTAGTTCTCCCAGCTGCAAGTTATAAGGTTCATGCCAGCTTTTGTGACATACTGGGAGTGATGACAAATTGATTGCTTTGTACTGATAGAGAGAGAGAGTGGGAAAAAGAAAGATGTCTGCTGATTGGTAACTGGAAATCCAGTCCCCAGCAACCTTGAGAATACTCGAGAATTTTTTTTCCCCTCCAAACTGAAAGGTCCGCTCAGCCATAAAAAAAGAAAAGTTGTTTTGCCAGCTTCATTAGTGTTCACCTAATTAGCTGTAAACCTGATGGATTCCTGACAGCTTTAATGATTGGAGATGACAAGCTCGACGCAGTGTCATCCAGCAGAATTAGGTTTGCAGCTAGTTTGATGTAATCAAGTTGATATTACACAGTCCTGGCTGCCTTTAGTTGTGCATTAACTCAATTTTCTGCTGCAGGTGACAAATGGGCTTTGGTACCTGGATAATCATGTCATAGGAATTAGGGCCCTTTTAATGGTCTGGGGTAGAATAACAACCACAAAAGGCCAAGAGCTGGGTAGGGCGAGCGGACGTGGCACACAGGTACACACAGTCTTTATATCTAGGCCAGTGTATCAGTGCTTTCCTGAAGGCCGAAGCAGGCCAGGAATCCCTGAAAATACATATTTCTGTTCTTTAGGATTTTGTGTGTTTTTTTTTCATAGAAACTATGCATGGCTTAGTGTCTTTTCTCAAAGGGAAAGAGAGGTTTCTCTACCTGCCGAAGAGAAACCTGGGTGGGAGTTTGCTTCCTTGAGACCTGTAATTTCCAGGGGTGGTACATTTGTTCTGGACAGATGTTGCTGCCTTTAGAAGCTCAGAGGAGTGGGGTTAGGGAAGGACAATGTCCTTTAGGCAAAATGACCATTATCCCTTTCTTAAAGCATGACTTTCTCCTATTCGTAGTGTTTTTTAAACATTTCTAAGCAGCCCAGAAAATTTTTACTTAGCAGATATTTTATTTACTTATATCAATTTTCTGGAGGCAAATGTGAAATCATAAAAGACTGTTATCTTATGCTCCCTTCCCCGCAAAAAAAAAAAACCCATTGAACCACAACTTGCCAGCGAGCTACATTCTTTGAAAGGGGGTAATCTTCCATGGAGTTCTTAGGTGGTAAAAGCAAGGCGAGGGTAAATCTTCAAGCATCTTGAC
The DNA here is from genome assembly GCA_963574635.1 of Cheracebus regulus. Classification (NCBI taxonomy): domain Eukaryota; kingdom Metazoa; phylum Chordata; class Mammalia; order Primates; family Pitheciidae; genus Cheracebus; species Cheracebus regulus. Next base: position 159,250 of record CAUYQU010050766.1, on the reverse strand, counting down.
TTTTGTGAAATTGACTTGGACCCCCCTGCTGGTATCACAGAACACAGCGGATGCCCGTGGAACAGGCAGAGGGGTTCCATGTTGCAAGTAGGCATGGATGTACCTAAGAGGTGGCCCACCTGGTGGTGTCCAGATGACACCATCGTAAGTCTGGTCCACATATCTGGCAGCTCCGGGAGGAGCTTTTCCCTTCTCTTTTGGAAGCACATGGAGCATCCAGAAGGGCATTTCGGCCTCAGCTTTGGGAATTTATTTCCTCTCAGACCTGCCACGTATTTCTCCTTGGACAGGTATTCTACTCTATAGCAAAGGTGGCAGAGGGACTGGTTTTGACTGTTCTATGATTTTTCTTCCCCCATTTCCTACGAAGTGAGAGCAACAATGCACATTCTAAAAAGGAAAACCAAGAAGACGAAGGAGAAAAACAAAGAAGGTGGGAGGCAAGGCTATTCCCCTGGACGTCCACGTGGGGACGAGAACCTTCCAGAATCAGCTGCGGTGCCCCTATTATCCTGACAGCTGTCAGTTAGGGCTTCAGTGCTCTCCAGGGCCACACTTGATTGTGAGCTGTTGATGTTGTCATTTTGTTCTCAGTTTTGCCTTGAACGCGCTCATAAACAGGAGCCAGATAGTCAATAACGGATGCCTCAGCAGCGATTCCCTAAATTGCCTCACACGTCTGCCTTTTCCCCTCTTTTTGCTAAAGATTGTTTTGTCAAGCGATTAGAATGAAAGGTGACTGCTCAGGGCCATGGGAAATGCTGTGAAACCCAGGTGAGTTGAGAGAATTAAAACCCTTCCTTTTATCCTCGCCCTCCACTCCTGTGATTTCTGGAAAGAGAAAGGATCTACCTTCTTGAAGGCAGAGTGCCTGCACCTCGTGTGGTGCTTTCTCTTTTACACATGTCCTGCCGGAGTCAGGTTGGGGCCAGGGATGCCGCAGACGGGCAGGCAGACGGGAAGGCAGAGAGGAAAGGAGTCGGCAGTGCCCGGTCCTGGTGCACACAGCCATGTTTAATCCAAGAGTGGTAACAGTTCACAGTCATTCCAAGCGCAGTTTGTAAGGCTTTCCTCCTGCCCCATTTTCATCCCTGCCTGTCAGTGGGCAGAGGATAAAAATAGCTTTGGTCCTGTTGTAAAAAAAATTAATAAAAATAAAATAAAGTAGGGTATGTGTGTCTACCCTTGCTACCCTTCTGTTTTCGTGTCCAGCCCAGGTAGGTAGATGGAGCTTTCAAATCAGTTGCTTTGTCACACCCCTGTACCAACACCCTCAAAGCCCATGAAGGGGAAAAGGCAGAAGGAAACAGTGGTATCACATATCCCAGATCCTTGCAGGTGTTCACTGTGGTGTGTGTGTGTGTTTTAGTTATACTCTAAATTGTGGTTTCTCTGTCTGAAGTTAAAAATGAAGGGTGAATACAATATATTGTATTTAGTAACAATGATATGGACTGGGACATCCAGACAGATAATGTGCAGTTGTAATTAGACTCAATAGACAGGCAGTCATTTTTAAATTCTTTGACACATGCATAAAATAGTCATATAATAAGATAAGATGACAATTTTATGTTAGGTTGATAAAGTGTCCCGATACATGCATTTAAATGTCTGTAAGCCTTTTTTTAAAAAAATCCAGACAGATTAATTCCAGTTTCCAGTATTTGCAGTTAGTCATTAAATTTTTAAATCCCACTAAACAATGGCTATCAATATTTCCCCCCCTTTCTGGATTTAAAACAAAAACAAAAACAAAAAAAAAACCTGAATTGCAAGGACTGGAGACATAGACTTGGTAGCTTTTCATAATTTTTCACAATTTGTAGAAATTTACGTTTAGAAATAGACTTAAAAATTCAGGTCACTGTTTGTGACTAGAATAACGCTATGCATTTTTGGAAGTAAAATTAAAAAAAGACAGTAATAGAACGTAATCTTCTTATGACCACTTCCCTGAACAACTGTCATACTCTAGGGTTAGGAATCTTTATTAGAAAGATTACATAGTGTCCTTGACCAAATATTGAATATTTTATAAGCCCCATTTAAAAAAGAAGACATTTCTAGCACATGCACTTAGTTTGATCAGCATTTAGATTCTTGGGTTTAATTACTTTCACTTCTGTAAATTATTTTAGCATTTCAACAAGCATAGTCCAAGAGATGCAGTTGGGCGGGGGTGGGGGGGGGCGGGGGTGGGTGGGGAGTAGTTCACTGAAGGTCACGTTACCTGGACATTTTAACCATCTCCTCACCTTATTTTCTCAGATATGCAAAGGTGTGGCTCTTGAAGAGTAATTTAAATTTGTTTGGGCTTAATGATAAATTATTAATTCATACTGTCAGGACACATGTTATTAATTATGACTGTGTTTTCTTCATCCAGAACAGCTGTTGGGGAAACAGGGTAAGTTCAGATTGTCTTCAGGAGGGAGGGCACAAGGAAGTTACCAACTCCTTGTCGTCATATTCCTGGTCACCTGGCTACGAGAATAAAGGATTGTAAAGGGTAGAGTATAGGAGGGAGAGACACTGTTAGTTCTAGATCAAGGTGAGCACTGGCAGCTGCTAACTGATGGACATTTTAAAAAACACAAGCCTAACTCTCAATGCACTGTCAGTCCAGGTGAGACCCGAAGGTGAACCATCCCTGCTTTTATTCCAAGCCCAGTTTTGGATTGGCTGCCTTCTCCCTTCCACCAATTTCTCTTGTTTCTCTTCTTTTTCCTCTGTGGTAGGCCGCAAGGTTATGTTTACAAGTTTATAGCTGTGGAAAACACAATACTCAGAATATATATTTGTTTCCCAAACTGGAACCCATCCTTAATGGAGAGCAAAGGGCTGGTTGATAATATACGTGAAATGACTCCAATTCATTTACTTTTGATTTTCCATTCCCATCATTAAATCTAGTCCTGTGTATTCAGTTTCCTCTGAGTTCTTTGAGAAATGCATGTTGCATAAAATAGGCAATTTTTAATGAACAATTTAATGTAAATGGGTTTTGAATTTAAATTAATATTAATGAAGCCTTGAGTGAATTTATTTTGCATACGTAAAGACTTGTAAGTCTTTCACCCATGTGCTTTCTGCTTTATGTAGTAACATTGGTTGGGTGGATTAACCAGCACCTTTTAAAGATTTACGCTTAAAAAATTAAATTGATTTTGTATGTCCACTATCGCCAGCGTACTATTAAGCAAAAAGTGTGCATTCATTTTAAGAGAATACAGCTCCTTCCTTCCTGTTAAACCCCTCAGTTTCCATTGCTCTGAAAGCTGCCGCTGGTGTGGCATTGCTGCTAGAGAAAATACACCCCAACAATAGTTTCTACAATCAAGATGTTTTCTTTCTTTGGCTTACCTCTAATGCATTATGTATCTTGGAATGATGGGAAGTTCTGTAATTAATTCTGTTAGATGTAATTGCTATAATCACTTTGATGTTACACATAATAAAGGTAATATGGTAAGCACATAAAAAATATAAACACCTTATTGTAATACTCCTGCTAAAATGCCTTCTCATCAAGTCTGGTTTATAGACAAGTGTTCCTGACTATTTTTGGCCATAGGTGACAGTTTATTCGAGCTGAGTTCATTGATATGCTAAAGGAGAGGCATTTATTGGAAAAGATGGGCCTTGGCATGGAGAGATCTCCAAGCTGGTTGCCTAGGAATCTTAATGCCCATTTCCTTAAAGATGTGGCTAATTATGAAAAGGTGACCATTGTCTCCTGAGTAGACCAGAGAGGTAAACACTTCAGAAGTAGCCGTGGAACCAGGGAAGAATGCGGCCTAGGAGTGAATGAGGAGCTAAGAGAATGCTAGCAGAGGATTCCCATCAAAGGAGCGGTTCTGTAGGTTTTCTTATGATGTGGCATTGTGGAAAGTGCTGTGTGTGTGTGTGTGTGTGTGTGTGTGTGTGTGTGTGTGTGTGTCAGAGAGAGAGAAACAGAGAGAGAGAGTGCATGCTAGCAGGTAAGCAGAGAAGGCCACCTTTCTGTAACAGTGCAATAAGGGAAATAAAATGTAGGATATTTACTTTAATATTTTCCTACACCTTTCATGGGAGGGCTACAGACGGTGCCTCACCCTTGCATGACCTCTCCAGGAGTGGCTGATGTTGCCCGTTGGACTGAAACCTGAGTGGTATTCGAGACGCACCCCCACCACACCAAGGCTCTGTGCACCTACCCTGGATCCCGACCAGCACAGGCTATCAGGGAAGTTTGCCTAGACCCCAAGTGTGCAACGCCGGTGGGATGTTTCTGAAACACATGTACATTATGTACATTACTCTGCCGATGCAGCTTGCAAGAGGCAAGAGTGTGGTGGGACAGGACACTTGCCATTTAATTTTATCTTCCTGGAGATCCTAGAATCAAACTAGCGTGTGGATCTGTTGGACACTCATAATGAGCTGCACCTTGTCCCAAGTGTTAACAGAGATCTGGAGGCCTAGGGACCCAGGGTCAGCTTGACAGTTTCCATGTGCCTCTTCCCCCATCTATATTGTATTTTTCAGTAAGGGATTGCACAGAGAAATCAAATAACAGAGGGTGCATGAGTGAGAAGGGGATGCTGCAGTCTCTTTGGAGGAAGCAAAAGGTGTGTTTCAGTGGTTGAGAGATGGAAGGTGAACGCAGTGGTTCCCTGGCCTGTGTCCAGAGCCTGTGAAGGTGGGTCTTGCTGCCATCTTTAGCCGGCTAGGTGCAGACCGGCTGGGGAAAGCAGGGCCTGCCTGCTGGGTCTTGGTCCTGCAGCCTCCTGCTTGCCACATAAGCAGGGGCTGGGGGACAGTGTCCTGGGGTCTGGGCCCTGGCCCTGGGCTGCAAACCTACAGCCCTCAGTCCTCCCAGCAGTGACTCCTGGGCTGGTTTTGATGGTGAGGATGATAAAAGCTCTGAGAACTCCATAGGCCCCCAGTAATCAGGGCCCGCTCTGACATCCTTCTCAAGTTTGACAGCTTCTTCCTTTTCTCTCCTCACCGCCAAGGCTTTCTCAACTGAATTTCCCCGCCCTCCCTCTCCCCTCCTCCCTGCCCGACGCCCACCCCTTCCCTCCCTCTCCCCTCTTCTGTGTGCGTCTCTCTTGTTTCATGTTCTTGATCAGTTTCAGATGCTGGGAATTATTTTTTTTCAGGCGGGAGGGGGAGTGTTGCTTTAGGTTTGTGGGTTGGGCAGGTGTGAGAGGAAGTCTGTGGGGTTTTTTTTTTTTTGTACTGTAGGCCTGTTGCTAATTAATGTTCCTCCATAAGATTCTGTCGGAGTTGAGTAATGTTTTTGATCTTTATGCCTGATAACTGCATACTTAATGAGATTTCAAAGCTGTGAGTGCAGCTCCCTACAATTATTGACAGATGCCTTTTCTTTGCCATTGGGTTCAGCTTCATAAATCCTCTCGCCATAATGAGGTTCAGCAGTGCCACCCTGGCAGTGAGCTAATGAAAGGGGGAGGGCGAGGCGGCTCATGGCTGTCTGACACATTTTTTTCCTTTAAAATTTACTATGCAGATGTCAAGCTGCGGGACGATTACTTCAAACATGCTAATTTTTATCTTGCTTTTGTGTCAGCCCTTTGCCATTAAATAAATAAATAAAGGGCTGACCTGACTCCACTTAATTTCTTTTCTTTCTTTCTTTTTTTTTTTTTACTTAAAATCACATTTTTTTAATAACCCATGGTGTTGCGACAGCTAGGGACTTGGACACGTGCGTGGCCTTTTGCAGGTATCCAGCAGCAGCATGCCTTTTTTTTTTTTTTTTTCCTTTTTGCCATGGGAAGGGCAGGGGGAGGATGAAGTACGATTTCCCAGGTCTCCCATCACCCTGCCCTAAGTATGCACTTGAAACGTCGGAGAATTCATTTCAGAGTTCTGAAACTAAATCCTGGTGGAGAAGAGCTGTACCATGCCAAACAGTCGATTTCCTTTTCAGCAGAGTCATACATCACTGACCCACCCTTCCCTCCTGACAGAATGACATATGTCATTTATCATATGGGCCCCAGCCAGACTACAGGGAGGGGAGGGAAGCCCAGGTCCATGTGAGGCTGTCTCCTCCTCCTCCTCCTGGTACTGTACCCTGTGGCTTGCAGGAGGGAGCTCCGCTGATTTGGTGAGAGGGAGAGGGAGGAGAGAGGCCGGGCAGGGGAGAGGTGGGTAGAGCCTGCTTCTGGATGGCTGGGTGCGTGGTGTGGCGGGCGCAGGATTGATAGAGGCACAGGAGAGGTTGTGTTCTTTCGTATTATCTGCTAAACCACACTGTTCAGCCTTTGACGCTCTTCGGACTTTTTTTTCCCTATTTTTCGTTCCTTTTCTCGTTTCCCTGCCTTTTTCCCCCGCCATTAGTCAAGGGGAGAAAAAAAAAAAGAAAAAGAAAAAGGTTGACAGGTATCATTCAAGCCACCCTGGCTTGTAAAGAGTCATATAAATGAATCTCAGGGCTCCTGACTTCACATGATTCAAACGTGCGTTATTGAAGATGGATGTTCCTTAAAAAAAGATTGATGGTGGATGCCGGGCTTCGGGTACCATTTATCATTTTGAATATTATTTAGACTTGCCGTGTAAACCTGTAACTTGAGAGTCGGACAAGCTGGGGCAGGGTAGGGGCCCGTGTGTGTGTTTCCATCGATTGGCCTTGGTTTCTTATTGCAGCTGACCGGACACAAGCCCTCCCATGTGCAATAGAGAAGACTCCCCCCAACCAAATAAAGAAAAAGAAAAGGTGGAGGGGAGGAAGGCTTTAATTCTGAATAATTTCCAAGGACACGGAGAAAAATGAAGTATCTGTGATTTACACGAAAGCTCACAGGCAACTTTCTTTCTCTGTCTCTTTCCCTTTCTTCCCCCACAGAAGCGGTCACGTACAAAACATTAAAATATAAACAGAGCTGTAGTTGCTGAAGCCAGAACCCTTGTCTGATTTTTTTTTTAAAACTCCATGTCATGCTAAAAAAAAAAAAAGAAGAAAAGAAAATAAAAACCACTGTTATCTGAAAAGCTTAGCACAATATAACTATTAAAAAAATCTTTTGATTGGCTTGGTTAGTAGTGTGAGAATGAAGAAACGTAAAGACTTCCACGTCTCAGGAATATTTCAGATAAAAAATCATCTTTGCGGCTCCCTGCCCGGGCTCCCAGCAGCCTCCTCCCCTTTGTGTCTGAGTTCTGTCCCTCTGCAGGGCCCCAACAGACCTCCACCAGGCCTGATGTGGACAGCTGTTTCCAGGCCCTGCCAGTTAATCGCTTCTGGGTTTGCACCCTTGAGCTGTGTGCACCAGGACACCCCCACCTACTGGAAGTACTCAGGGACGCAGCCTTGTTCACCGACACAGCCCCCAGCTGCCTGGGAATCGGGTGAGGCTCCGGCCTTTTCACCTCTTCTGCTGCCAGAGGCCCTGCAGCCTGATTCCTTGGTGGAAAAAGGAAAACAAACTGTCCTGGCCTTCCTCCTGGGTCTCCACCACTGGGAGAGCTGGATAGTGCAAATTTAATTGGCAGGGATTCTATTAAATATGTGACTTTATTTGGGGTTGCTAATGAAATCGAAGCCTTGTTGTATGACTTAGAGTGTGGACATTAATTTTTAAAAATGATGGGATAGAAAGTTAGACCGGAAGAGTTTTTTTTTTTTTTAATCTAAAGAAATGAGAATCTAGAATTTGTGGAAGGGCTGAATGTGCCTATCTTGCTGCTTCTGGGACAAACTTTTCCCTGTAAAACACCTGCAACTACCATGAACAGGAAACAAATGGAAATGGTACTGAGTCACTTATCAACTCCAGGCAACTTTGTGTGTGTGTGTGTGTGTGTGTGTGTGTATGTGTGTGCATTTTGAAATAACTTTATTCGAAGCCTAACACTCTGCACTGCACACAGCATGACTTAGAATTTACTTTTGGTGTTGTCCAGCTGCTGCCAAAATTGGGTGGAATCAGATTAGCATTCTTTGTCGGAGCCTGGAACCGTAGCCAATGGTACAAAGGTGATGTTGTTCCTTGCTGAGACTTCATGGAAGAAGGCAAAACTTTGATCATCTGCCCTTGCACTTGGGCAGTGTTAGAGGTAATTGGAGTGCAAGTGCCAATTTGCAGGAACAATTGTAAACACCTTGGATACAAATGCCACCATCCCATTTTTACCGATTAGAAAAACTTTGCTATTAATAGGTGCAAAGTCCATTTCAGGTATAATTGGTAAGGAACTGAGTGCACTCATGGGAAGAAACCTTGTTTTGTTTTTTGTTCGCTTTTTCTTCTTATCCCCTTTTCTCAGTTTTATGGCTGGAGACATGATTTATTGCAGCCATCCATCTTGGGGGCTCATCCATCACACCCGGGTTGCTAGGAGATTGTGGCAGCAGCTGTTTGCTCTGAATCAGACAGAAAAGTTGTCAATCATCAAAGGCAGGTGAATAGCATTAGAAACACGCTATTGTCAGACGGAATAATTAATCAAAGAGAGAAAAGATAATTAAAAAGATATGACCCTTGCAAGTACTTGCTCTGGGTTGCCTGTAGAAAAAAAAAGTAAAAAGAAAAAAAAAAAGAAAGGAAGAAAGAAAGAAAAACTGCCTGGTCTTTTCTAGACACTTAAGCAGCTGAGGGCTGATAAAATATGCACTCTGCAGAGCATAGTTTTTAATTAATTGAAAAAGGTTCAACATTCAGAGACGATGCTGGAGAGAAGTCCGATTATGAGCAGAAGTGATATTTATTGTTTGCTTGAAGGGCTTGACACAGAGTTCTAACTTTTTGTTACAAATCTCTGGCCTTCCTGGCTGGCAAAGAGGCGCGGGCTGGGGTCTTCAGGTACCCACCGGCGCCCCACATCCGTTCCCTCCATTCCACAGCCCTCACTCGACTCTTTCAGAGAGTCTTAGACCCCGAGGAGCTGGAGTGGGGTCCGGCTAACAAGGATCCGACCCCTTCTCCAGTCCTGGTGAGTCTCAAATAACTTCATTCCTTAGATAACTAGATTTTTTTTTTTAAAAAAAAAAATGAATGTGGGAGGCTTGAAAGACATTCCATGCCGTCCACCTTCAGGATGCCCAGAGTGAGCCGTCTATCTCCTCTGGCGTCTCACCTAACTGGAACATGCTGTAGGTCCTCAAGGACCTGGAGAATCCATCCATCCTACTTCGAATCTCTCTCCATGTGGTCCCACAAAGCACACTGCAGAGTCCCATCCAGAGAGCGATCACCTGGCATCACGTTCTGAAAGGGCCCCCAGCCATGGTTTAAAGACCATTTTGGGTGCCCCTTTGAGCCTTAAAAAAATCGTCATAGTTTAGGAAGTTCATTCTGGCTTTTTCTGAAGCTAAAATATTCCGGAGGAATTGGAAAATGTATTAAAAACTAGATAGAAAGTGGCATATCTGGAGTTGCTTTTCAGTGAAATATGCTGCAAACCCTGAAACAGATCTACTCTTTTATTTTTGGATACTATGCTTGATTTTCACACCATTCTCTTCCCAAAGAATAGCAGGACTTCTAAAATTAGCAGGAGGAAAAAAGGCTTGAATATTAGAATTCATGAAAAGGAAGAAAGCAACACGTTTTTGAGCTGGGACACCGTTTTCAGGGTGCACCAGATCAGTGCACTAGGGACTCCGTCCCTGGCTCCCTGCGTGCCACAGCACCAGGAATTCTTTGCCAGGAACCCTAGAGGAGTCTCTGGAGGCTGCACCTCAGGGTAGGATGACATCCACCTTCTCCTGTAATGAATGCATTTGGAGCCCACAGGGGTGACACAGCTCTGGCCTTTTGGTGATAGAGAAATAGACAAACCCAGAGAAGCATGAATGCCTGCCAGGCCTGATGGCATCCTCACAGAGGTCTCACCTGTTCAGGAGGCTGGGGATAGTGTTCCTTATCAGAACTTAGCCTTTAGGGAAATGAGCGGCTTCAACTTCAGGTGACGATTTGGGTTCCTGAGCTGGAATCTCCTTGGTGACCTTCTAAGCTCACAAGTCAGACTGGGAGACAACCAGTCTCTTGAATTTTCTGATCACATAGCAGTTGTCCTTAAGGTCAGTATTTTCCAGGGCAGTCAATACCTGTTCTAGACCAACACCCGGGTGTGTTGCAGGAATGCCAGAGATTCTAGTAGATGCCTGGGCTTGAGAGTTTCAGATGGATGGCAGTGTCCGGGCAAGTGAGGAGGCCCTGCTGTCTTGTGTGAGACCTGGCCATTTGGAAGTGGGAAGCGGGGTAGCTCCTCCGGTCCTCGGAGAGAAATTCTTGTAGTTGCCATCTCTCCTTTCCAAATAATTGCTGAGAAAGCGCTTTGCTTAATGTCAGCCAACGCAGTTCCAAAATGTGGCGGTTCGTCGGGGAAGGGCAAAGGAAGGAAGATCTGTGAATCATTTGTGGTACATTTGTGAATTCACATATAAAAAATGTCAACCTTTAATGCTAGTGAAATTAGAGTGAGATTTGCTCCCTCTTAAAAAAGGAAAACAAGCAATGGGCAAAGAAAAGGGAAAGTCTTTAAGTTTTGAGAAGTTCACGCAGGTCATTTTTCCTGGAGCCTTGGTTGCGATCTAGTGTTTCTTGCTCTCCCAGGTAACCCCTGGCAGCTGTTTGAGTGACTCACTGAACACATGACAGAGAGGGAGAGGGCAGGAAGAAGGAGTGATTGCTTATTCTTTAGAGGAGGTTTGGGATCTGCGGGTGTACATTTTGGCCAGGATTTTAGTATCTCTGTTCCTGGGTTATGGATTCTCTGACATGGGAGCTGGGAATAAACACAGATCTCTCTCTCTCTCTCTCTCTCTCTCTCTCTCTTTTTTTTTTTTTTTGAAATGGAGCCTCCCTCTGTCGCCCAGGCTGGAGTGCAGTGGCTCTATCTCGGCTCACTGCAGCCTCCGCCTCCCGGCTTCAAGCGATTCTCCTGCCTCAGTCTCCCAAGTAGCTGGTACTACAGGCACGCCACGACACCTGGCTAATTTTTTTGCATTTTAGTAGAGACTGGGTTTCACCGTGTTGGCCAGGCTGGTCTCGAACTCCTGAGCTCAGGCAATCCACCTGCCTCGCCTCCCAAAGTGCTGGGATTCCAGGCGTGGGCCACTGTGCCCCGCCAAACGCAGGTCTCTTATGTCTCAAGGCGACATGGCAGGGTAGAGCCACCACGTTCAAAGAGACATATTATGGCGAGAAAACCCAAGACTCCACTGACCCCGGCATCAACTTGATATTTGAGTGTTCTATCTAAGTAACATACATTTGCCTCTTGTAGTTTCGTGAGACAAGGTTACCTGGAAGTCATTTTGGTTTTTTCTAACTCAGCTGCCATAGACTCAAAGTAGGCTTGGCCCCCACCCTGCTGGCTTTGCCTGAAGCCTTAGGATGAGAGGGAAAGGCAGCACAAATTAACCACTGTGATTCCCTGTAGGTAGAGACATTCCAAAACACTTAAAAGACTTTAGTATGCATAGACGAAATTGCTATTACTCATCTACCTAACAAAAAGCTTTTGAAAGGGGGCAGAGATTCATATTTGCCAGAGGAGAAGATGGGTTATCAGTGGTTTTCACATGGTGAAATGTTCCCATTCCATTTCTTGCCTTTGTTTCTGCTCTGGGCTTGTAGTAAAATGGCTCTTTCATATATATTACTTAGCAAATACTACGGGCGGTGTAATAGATGAGGCTGCGGTGGTGTTATTTTCTCTTGCTTTCCTGTATAAAATTGTAAGGCAGAATGGACCCTCCCCTACGTGACGGAGGTGCCTACCGAGATGGTTAGGTGAATAAGTAATAGAACAAACACGTAGTCAGCTGGGCAAAGGAAAATAAATAAAATAACAGCGTGTTCTTGGTTCTTAGAGCTGTGCAATATGAGCTCGTTCAAATTGGGTCCTGGAGCTCCACACTTTCTGATGTAGTGTGGGTGGGGAGGGAGCAAGGTATTATTTGGAAACACATGTACACGCTGCTTGTGAAAGAAGTGAAGTATTTAACATTTCTGCGAGGAAAACATCTTTCATTACTTGACGTGTTCTGTGGTAATGATTTTTCAGTTCAACAAACAAGTACTTATTAGCGTGCATGGGGGAACCTGGCTGAGGTGAATGGCAGGGCCATTTTTAATGGAAATGCGCTGGCCAAGGTTCAGGGAGGCCTGGCCGGTCCAGGTGGTCCCCGGGTGATGGCTCACTTGGCCTGCAGATGCAGCTCTGGGATGAGCATCCTGCTCTAAAGTCCCCCCAGTCCTCATCACTGGAGCCCAAGAGCTCAGGTTGGGGAGACATCAGCATGTTTGTTTGTTTTTTTTTGTTGCAAACAGAACCTTCCATGAGACTTCTTCAGTGGTTTATAAAGTGGATCTGCCTGGAGAGATAACACACTCTGCATGCCAGGGGGTTGGCTGAGGATTTGCTGGTTAAATGGACTGTTTTGGTTCAAGATGATATGCGCGTGAGAAGGGCTGATCCAGGTCCCTTTGCTGTGATGGGTCTGGTTTTTGTAAATTGACTTGTTCCAGGGGAGAGAATGTAGGCACAAGAGCTGAGTGGGCGCGCTTCTGCAGGAGGAGTGGAGCTGGTTTTCACCTAGAGATGGGCTCGCATGTCCTTGATCATAGCCTCCTGAGTTGGGGTAGGGTTAGCGAGGGCAGCTGCATTGCTCCTGGCTCTCCCTGGGTGGGAGTGGAAGGGAACAGACGCCCTGTTCACATCGACCTCTCCGTAGCCCCAACTCCCAGACGCTTTGAGCGTGGCGTTCACTCCTGGATTTTTTTATTTACTTATTTTGAGATAGGATCTCCCTTGTCACCCAGGATGGAGTACAGTGGCACAATCATGGCTCACTGCAACCTCAACCACCTTGGGCTCAGACAGTCCTCCCACCTCAGCCTCCTGAGTAGCTGGGACCACAGGCATGCACCATCATGCCTGGCTAATTTTTGTATTTTTTGTAGAGATGAGGTTTTGCCATGTTGCCCAGGCTGTTCTTGAACTCCCGGGCTCAAGCTGTCTACCCTGCTTGGCCTCCGAAAGTGCTAGGATTACAGGTGGGAGCCATGTGCCTGGCCTATCCCTGTTTTTATTTTTCATTGTTATTGTTTTGTTTGCGTTTTTTCCTGTGAGCCAGTAAGTACACTAGCCACTCTAATTGCAGGCTGACCCAACGTGGCTTTTTCTCTGCTGTGCATTGCATTCATATCATGGTGTCCATGAAATTAGAAAGAGTGAGTTGTACAGCTTTTTTAAGAACCCGACTAATCACAGGCCCCTAAACTGGAGTCTCCACCAAACTGAGACTAAGTAGGGATGGGTGGTGGTCCCGTGCAGACTTCGTGATACATCTCAGTTCCCCAGTACAGCTGATCATTTTAGTGGACCCACCCCCGCCAATCACATCTGATGAAGGGTCCATCGGTCGTCATGGCTCCAAAAAACGTGATCTCAGCTTCCATGCCATGACGTTATACTCAGTAAACGAAAATGGCCTTGTGCTTTCCGAGTCCCAGCGGCTCCGTGGTTCCCTTCTGCCATAGCAGTATGGGGAATGCAGCGGTTGACACTGTTTATACATTCCAGGGGTATTAAGCAGTTAGGTTACTGGAATCGTGGCAGAGCGAGTGGGAGCCGTGTTCTGGGTTGTGTCTCTGCAATCAATTACTAAGCATATCGTGAAATTCCAGATGTAATAATAAAGTTTATGATGATTATATTGTCAGGAGGCAGGGAACACACCACCTCATTGACAACTGAAGGAAGCAGGAGGATGAGCCCGGGTTTTGCCTGTACTAGAAAAAGGGTCTTCTTTGGCCCCCACTGGTGATTCTGCATATTGTTTTTGTGAATGGAAACATGCATTCTTTTGTAGACTCAGCTAGAGTAGGAAAAGGGAGAGGGTGAGAAGGGAACACCCTTGGTTTTATGGAGGACATCTGCTTCATGTACCGCCTCTCCCTTCCTTCTCCTTGCCCCTGCCCAGAAGAAAGTGCCCAGGGGAGGTAACATCCTCTGCAGTCAGGGAGACAGGCTTGGCTGGGGCCCAGCTGCTCTGCCCTCAGAAGCAGCCAGCCCTCCTTGTGAAGGTGCAGCCTGCTCTGTTGTGGAAACATAAAATGGACGTTCTGTGAAAATCAATTGACTGTCCCAGCTGGACCAGACAGCTCTGACACCACAGTAGGTGGCGAGCCGTGAACATAAGGTACCCAGAACCCTTGGCCGCACTGACACAGCGAATGCAGCCGCCGGCCTCCTTCCCTGCAACTATTTGTGGTGTCTTCTCTCTGTGTATCCATGGCATTTCCAGAAAATGCATCTTGAGTTGACTTCCCTTGGTTATGACACAGTACTGCAAGCAGGGTCCAGCTATATACAGTTGGGAAGGTTCAGGGCATGTTTCGGCCACATCCGCTGGGTACCACGAGGACTATGATTGTGTTGGTGGTTGTATGAGTGCAGATTAATTGTTAAAAAAAAAAAATCAGCAATTCACAGCAGATCTGAAATATCAGTGACAAAAACAAAAAAATGATAAATAAGCTGTTCCAGGCTATGAAAGAAAATGAATGCCCCTTTAGCTCATCACTGCACCAAAAGTAGATAATGAAGTGCTTACTACGGGAGTGGTTTTACAGACTTGCTTCCTGAGGCTTTGGTGCAGGTGAGCTCAGGAAGGCCGGGTGTCCACGTTCCCTGAGTGTCCTCTCCATCACTGATGTTTTGGTTTAGCCCAAGGGTTTCTCTTAGGCCAGGGTTACATCCGCCATTTCCCTCCTTCAGTTCATAGAGGGAAGGATGGGGTGTCCCTTTGGGTGAGTCAGCTCTCATGGAGAAAGGGGATTTTTAGGAAGCTCATTTTTGCTGGAATTCGCCTAGCGGGTCCTGCGTTTCCCATTGTCCTTCTGCCGCCATGGTGACTGTGGACATGCCCGTGCCTGTGGGGGACAAGCATGCATGTCAGTCTGTGGGCATGTCAGTGCTGATTCCTGTGCCCTGGGGTACGGCCCACCTTCCCTGAGTAGAGCTGTGTCCCTGCCAACAGGAACCGCGGGGAAAATAAGCTCCTGACCTCTATCTGGGTCCGGGGTCACCTTCATGGCGTGGGCTGCTTCATGACCCATAGGCGTTCTGGACTTTTTTTTCCCCCCTAGTTTTAAACAGCACTTGGCTTTTTGTTAAAAGCACATTGATATTTTGAGTCCAGAAGGATATGTGTGTGCAACACACAACAGGTCAACAACCTACATTCTGTACCCCACCATCCCCTGTGGCTGGTTAAGGTGGGAGTTGGTAGGGAAGAGAAGACTGAACTATAGAGAGATATTGGGGCAAAAGGTCTGACCTAGGACAGGCCAGGCTGCTGCAGCCACTGACCTCCTCTTCCCTGCACTTCACATGGGAGCTGGGCATTGGGTGCCGGCAGGCCAATCCTCAAGGTACCTCCAGGCAGCCTGGAGGCCATCTCCGGAGGCCTGTGCCAGCAGCTCCTGGTCCATGCCTGCCGGTCAGCCCACTCCTCCACCCCTGCTAGGCATTAGATGTTTCCAGAAGGCCTGAGGGCCAGGCAGGTGAGAGGCTTCAAGCTCACTCAAGGCAGCTGCTGAGAGTTTAGCGAGTTTTGTTTTTGCCCCGAAATTTAAAAGTTTCACGGGTGGCAGAGCTATTAGAGAGAGAAACCAACCTTTTTGGTCATTGCACAGCAGCTTTTATGAATTAAAAAAAAAAAAAAAAAGATCTTGACCCTCTTTGAAAGGAAATAAAGGAGGAACCCAGTGTTAAGGAAAACAAAAAAAGCTGATATTACAGTTTTTATGATTACTCATATCCTAGGCTGGAGCTTGAGGAAACCAGTTATAATGGAATTTCATTTTTTTCTCTTCCTCGTTGTGTCTCTGCTCTCTTTTTTCCATTAGAATGAGGAGTGGTTCGTACTTGGTGTGGAAGAAAAAAACACACAACAATTTTGGCATGTGATCCTTGCTCTTAGCTGACTCAAGGCTGATGGTCTGAAGATAGAATTATGCGGCCTTGTAATTAATTCTCGAGCTATAAGGGGAACCGTGGAGTGAAGACAGAAAGGGATGGAGTTACACAGGGTGGTGTTCCTGCCTTTCGCCCCACAAACACCCTCACTCCCAAGCGCTGTATCAGAGGTGAAAAATCTAAAGCCATCTAGTGGTTCGTTTTTATTGGTAGCTACTGTGTTAGGAACATTTAAAAATACTCTTTTATTGCTGTGAGTCTTCGAGTTGCCAATAGCAGTTCACCAATTTCACGGGTGTGAGATGAGGGATGAGATGATCAAAAGCAGAGATGCCTCCACTCTGTAAATTAAATAAATGTTTGTGCAGGTAAACTTGAGCGTGCCCATTGCCAGGGCTGACCTTATATTATACCACTGATTTCTTGCAGTACCCTGGATGATTGTAATGGAGGTAATGTGATATAAATGTAAACTTTAGCCCTGCTTACACAGAACACACAAGACAGTGTGACACCTTCATTTCGGCGGTAAGAAATTACCCTTGTCTCTTATTTCTTGCTTGGAGCTTGGATGACCAAGCCAAGAAGTAATTACACAATTAGGGTTGACAAAGCAGTTCCTGTAACATTTCTTTCTCTTAAGTTTGGGTAGCTTATTTCAACTTCACATTTTCTATATCTTTGTCATTAATAACAAGTTATCTGTTTTCATTGCAATACACATGCCCCACAAAGATCGGGAACCTAGTGTAATTTAATGATGAAACGTGAGCATTTCATTTTCTATAAATGTGGCTCTTTGAAGTTTAAGGTAGACATTCAGGAGGTCACATGGCCCCTATACAGGAAGTTGACTACCAGCTCTTCTGCAAATGAGATTCGGAACAGTGATTGGGAGCTACTCCCACTTAGGTGACAAAGATTTTTGAAAGGATATGCAGATATGTGACATGGCTTATCTGGAAGGCTGCCTCTTCAAAGCCATCTCCCATTACAGATAATTCTTTCTTTTCTTTTCTTTTCTTTTTTTTTTGAGGCAGAATTTTGCTCTTGTTGCCCAGGCTGGAGTGCAATGGCATGATCTTGGCTCACCGTAACCTCCGCCTCCCAGGTTCAAGCGATTTTCCTGCCTTAGCCTCCTGAGTAGCTGGGATTACAGCTATGTGCCATCATGCCCTCCTAATTTTTTTTTTGTATTTTTAGTAGAGATGGAATTTCACCATGTTGGCCAGGCTGGTCTCAAAGTCCTGACCCCAGGTGATCCGCCCACCTCGGCCTCCCAAAGTGCTGGATTACAGGCCTGAGCTACCATGCCCAGCAATTCTTTATTCTTAAATTGTGTTGTCTGTAGTGTGTATATGATATTGTAATTAATTGTTACTAACTTAAAATATAATATCCTGTGTGGAGTTTATATACCATCTAGGCCTGACCCTTACCTAAAGAGGAAACACAATTTCTCTTTTCTTGTTATTGGATATGAAAAGAGAGATATACTCTCTGCTCAAGAAAAATAGACCTGTTAACTTAAGATTGAACCTGCCATTCCTTGAATTAAGTCATTCTCAGAACTTCTGTTTTGGTACCAGCCAAGGCTGCAAACAAGTTTTGAAACGTGGATGGCTCAACTGGGAGGTGAGTTTCCTGCAGGAAGGCTGGGCTCCATCAGCAGGGTCCAGTCCCCTGAAGCAAGTCGCTCCTGCTGCCATTTGTCAGCCTGTGCTGGCCTTCCAGAACCCATCCCTGGCGTGGAGGAGGTGCCAACGTGGTCCGCAGCCCTCGCTGTGTTTTACAGCTGATGCTCTGTGCACACAACCAGGCCTTTTCAGAGCTCACACTCAGAGAAGTGCCCACTGGTCTTCCCCTGAGGGGCACAGACTGAGTGAGTTCCCTGCTCCATGTGCTTAGCACTGCGCTTTTCAGCAAAGGTACCTTGGTTTTCGGTGGATCCTGTATAAACGAATTCCAGCTGGGGGCCTGGGCAAAAGTTATATTTCTTCTGACAGAGTTTATAGCAACGTTTTTCTTAATTATTCTTGATGTTTTGCCCATTATACCATTAGCTTCTTCAGAGGACAGAGATAAATAGCTGGTATCCACAAGAACAAAGTGTGAACTGAATGCATTTAATTATTGATATCTCAGTAACTAAAGGCTCTAAAATGATGTTGTCAAGTGCCTTAGTGATCTGACAGCCGAAGTATTGGTTTGCAGATGTAACTAGAGACAATGTCCACATAAACTCTAGAGAAAGAGAACACTAAACAAATAAGAGAATATCGTAGTTCATTTGCTCATTTCTTTATTTTTTTTCCCCAGTACAATTAGTTTCATTTTGTTTATTGTATTTTGAGGTTTAGAACCTATGCAGGGTGTTTTTTTTTTTTTTTTTTTTTAATATGTGATAAGATACAGATTGCCTTCGTGCTATCATATTACTGCCTTTAAGTAAACTGGCTGGCTCACTTACATAGGCACAGTGTATTTATATGCATGCATATATGTATTATGTGTACGTGTATGTATTCTTACATATATATGTATATGTGTGGTACCTATGTGTATCATCTAGTGGAAATCAGTGTTCTCAGAGTCTTACTCTTAACAGAGGGATTTTAAAAACCAGCCTTATAGGCATGTTTTCAAGAATAAAGCAGAATGCTAACAAATAGCATTTTCCTTCCCTCTCATTAGCTATCAAATCCCTTTCATGTGTAGAAAAGTAAGGATTTCAGGTATTTATTCTGATGTGTTGACATAACTCCACGTTTTCAGTTACCTCCATTTGTAAAATCTATTTTACTCTCACGTGTAGAATATCATTCCCAGGGTTGAAAACACACAGAAAATCGATTACTGTTCAGAAAATGTGCAGCAGTAGCCCAGAGGCTCAGAGTCTAGAACCTCGAGCTACAGGTCTCAGGAAGGAAGGGAATTGGATAAACATGTCCAGCATTGTCATGGAATATTCTTTTTTCCTTTGAAGATTTGGCCTACAGTACTGCTCCCATGATCATGTTTAATTGTACGTTTTGTTCTAAGGGCTTTAAACTCTTCTCCTTTTTTTTTTAATGAAACAGAAAGTGGCTGCCTTTCATTAGCCTGGCTGAGTGCTGTAAGGAAGGAGAGTTTAAATTCTGGACTGCTCACTTCCCTTCAGGATGCCTTCTCTGGCCTTCCTCACGTGGAGCTGGACTTCTCTCCTGTATTTGCATATTTCTCTGTGCACACTGGTGCACACATAGGGTTTCCATCAGAGCCAAAGGCTGCATGAGACTTTGGGGAGGATATTTATTTGAAGTTGCACAAATGTTTACAGTTAGGGAGACTGAGACATGGGCACTCCCAGTGCAGAGCTAACCTTAACAGAGGAACTGCCTTTCCCTCCTGTCTTCCATGTGCTCAGTTCTCCCTAACAGCAACAAACATGCTGTCTTTTGCAGCTGCTTACTGGGAAATTAAATAATGAGCCTCCTGAAGAGGGTTGCCTCACACCCTGAGGTTTCAGCCCCATGAGAAAGTGACTTACAGCGATAGATCGGGGAGGTCAGCACCGCCCTCACTGTGCAGGCTCCGAGCATCTGGGTGTGGGTGTGTACGCGTGCTCATGCACACACAGACACACACACAGGCACGTGTGCACATGCACACACACCCACACCAGGCTCCTAAGCATGCAGGGATACTCTACAGAAGCTACCTAGAGCCCTGAAAGATTTGACAGTAGCTTTCACTTGTGAAACCGGATGTATTGTCATTTTTTTAATTAAACAAAATGATGGACATAATACAATATTCAAGAGAACCAAAGGGCAATGCAATTAAAATAGAGTCTTCTTCTAACCCTAGTTCCTCAGTTCTCCTCCCCAGGGGCAAGCACTGATACCAGTTTGGGGTATAGTCCTGTAGATATTTATGTGGGTGCAGAAGTAATTGTGGTTTTGCCATTGCCTTTAATTAAAAGCATATTTTAAATATTTTCAATCAGAAATCCACACTTAACACTCCATGTTGTACCTGTTTTTGTCTAAGAATATACTTTGGATATCTGCAGTTTACTTTGACATGCATCCAAAAGTTAAGATACATAGATTGATGGGTATATATGTGATAAAGCAAATAAAGTGAAATGTTAAAGTTAGAAGCTAGGTGGTGGGTGTACAGACAAAATTCCTTAAACTTTGCTGTGTGTATTACATTGCACATAATAAAATGGTGGCAAATGTATGTATCTCAGTCACCATCTTATATCTTGTTACGTTTTGGCTATTATAACCTATTTTGTTGCACAGAGCTGCCTCATACTTTTTAAGGGACACGTTTTACTCTAGTGCACGAGTCACCCTCCGCATGGACATTCAGGCTGCTTCTAGTCTTTTCTTTTACAAACAGTACCATAGTGACCATCCTTCTGCACATGCCTTTGTATACTAATGTCCTTCCATTTATGTCTTTATGGGATGCAGTCCTGCAGGCGGAATTGCTAGCTGAAAGGTATGTTCAGGTTAACAAAATGATAAATATCCAAACTGTTCTCCAAAAAGATTGCACACATTTTGCTTCCCACAGCCGCGTGGGAGTGCGCGCGTGATGTCTCTGGCCGTCAGCGCTTAGGTAGGACAGCAACTCAGTCAGCAACCCCTTCTCTCGCTCAGCAGGCACCCAGAAGCCTCTGTGCATCAAAAAAGGGATACAGATATGAAAGTGTATGAATCCCCATATTCATCTCAGACATCTTTGCCTTTTTTATTTCGGTCTCTGAGTGACGGCAGATAGGTAAATTCATAGGATCACAGCCTTTTAGATGCATTGGCAGGGCAACTGAGACCAGCCTGAGTTCACATGTCATTCCCTGGCAGGTCCCGACCAGTGAAAGCGCTGAGGATGGAAAGCCTGGCTCTGTGGCCGGACTGCGGAAGCCGGCTCCATGGGCATCCTCATTACCTGAGGTCGCTCAGAGAGGCAGGCGGCCAAGTCACAGAGGCACTGTGCCTGTCGATTACCTATGTTTAGCTCCTGCGGAGCATGGCGGAGGTGGCTGGCTACAGCACGGAGCTTCTTAGATAATGACCGTGGAATACTAAAAATGTCCTTTTGGGTTTCAGCTGAATAATATTTAAGGATTTTGAAACAGTGACTTAATTGTGTTTTTATGTAATTGATGGCATTGTAGTAAAACGTATTGAGACACCACATCAGCATTTTTCTAACTGTTCCTTGGAGAAAAATATGCTCATATGAAAATGGTTTCTTCACTCTCCACTTATGGAATTGAAAAAATTAAAAAAAAAATTATTGTGCTTCTATGGAATCACTGTGCCCAGAGATTCTCTAATTTTAAAGGGTTTTCCCCTCTGGACTTGGCCTAAATAATGCAGGGATACACTGCCTTTCTAAGTGGGGTTGTCCCTGGTTTTAGAAGCAGTGTCAGTGGAGGCAGAGGGACTGTTGTGCCAGGGAATTGGTGCAGAATGCTGGCGGGGAAGATTTCCAGAAAGCTCCACATACCAGAGGCCGTGGGCCTCCAAACCTAAAACCCAGTTGCAAGTTACTTTCCCTTCAGGCTTGGCGCCCCCTGCCCATTCGTTGCGTTTGGAAGGTGCTGGAAGGAAAGCGGTCTCAATGCTGAAGTGTTGGAAAGTTGTGTCTGAATTTGAAGCCTTCATCATGTTATGCTGGCATCACAGAAATCAGGATATTTGCATAAATTGTATTCGTTTTCCTAGTCTTGACACAATTGTTTATATGGAGGAGGTTTAAGTCAACCGGCAGTATTCATTTTGCTCCAATCTTTGCTGCTTAAGATTTCATTCTGAAGAGTCAAATTGTAAACAATAAAAATGAAAGTTCAGACTGGATTTCTAATGATGGAAAACTCACAGGTGTATTACATTAAAATGATAATGATAATAGTAATGCTTTTGAAGCAACCTTGGTGGCCTCTCGAGCAGCTTGGTTCCCTGCTCTGCTGATGGTAGGTCAGCCCAGTGTGCATAGACGTGAGGGTGTGGTCCTGCAAGTTGAGATAGGGGCAGAGAGCCAGCTTCCAATTGGGTGCTACAGAGACTTTTTCCACCTGCGTTTGGTTGTGAAGATGCCCCTTGTGGCTTCTGATCCCAGGGCCCTCGGTGATGCCTTGAGTGAGGACAGCCCCACAGCAATGGGGGGCCTGAGGCTGCCTCTTCTGCAATGCATCCTGTGTGTGTGTTGTGGGGTGGTGGCTGTGTGGGTGGGGGTGGGGATTGGAGGCCAGGTTCAAGTACAAGAGCAGCAGCTACTGTCTTTACCACCTGGGAGAAAACATCTTTCTAAGGTGTGTGGCAGCGTGGGACGGTGATTCTGGATTGGGTGACCACGTGGGAGGCTGTGGCAGGTCCACCCTGATGTATCTGCACCTGAAGCCAACTTCTTCCTGTGGTCTAGATATGGACATTTCTTAGGGTTTATCCTGAGTCTACAAATGTGAAGTTATTCAGGTATTCGTAAACCAGCTGCATCTCTGAGAGCAGAAGTAAATGCAGTGCTCCCAGTTGGTAGAGTTCTTCCACACTGAAGCTGTCTAGAGGTGGACAACAAAAACCTGCTACAGAGATACAGAAAAGAAAAGGAAAAACGTGCGTTGATATAATCATGCTTTGTCTTTCTACTTAAATGGCAAAGCTCATGTGTCTTCACGTCTGGAATATAATGTGGTGTTTTACAATTAAGACCTATTTACAGGAGCTCACCATTGGATCATAGCATTTGCTTTCTGATTTTGAAAGCCCGCAAATCGTTGAATAATAAAGAGTGCCGAATGCTGCGCAGTGAAGTTCATGATCACAGGCTACTCCGTGGAACTCAGGGATCCATGGAGGCAGCGTGCTCCTGGGTGAGTTGGGTGGCTTCCGGTTGGAAGAGAGCGGCCTGGCCTTTGGCGTCTGGTTCTATGGACTTCCACTCCTTTGAGGTTATCTCAGCATTTGATAGCAGAAGGCTGGTTTAAAACACTTTCTATGTGAGAGGAATGCTCTTGACCCAATGTTGCGTGAAAAAAGCAGGTTGCCAAATACAATACGAACCCAACACATTCACACACATGCATACATTATAAAGGGAAAATAAAAGTACTAAGCACTCCAAAATGTAAGGGTTTTTATTCTTCTGCTTTCTTCTATATGCTTTTATTTTCCAAATTTTCAGCAATAGACATATATTGCTAACCCACGATGTTGATGTTGTCTTGTATCAGAGAGCTTTGTGGCTGGGAAGAAGGTAACTAAATAGTTACATTTATTCAGTCATTCATTCATTCCATCACTCATCATTCATTCCTTCACTCATTCATTTATTGTTTCCATCATGAATTTATTCTTTCACTCATTCATTCATTCGTCCATTCAAAAAGTAAGTAATCCTAGCAGTTTGGGAGGCCAAGGGAGGAGGATGGCTTGAGGCTAGCAGTTGGAGACCAGCCTGGGCAAAGTGGTGAGACCTGCTCTCTACAAAACATTCAAAAGTAGCTGAGTGTGGTGGCATGCATCTGTAGTTCCAGCTGCTTGGGAGGCTGAGATGGGAGACCTCCTTGAACCCAGGAGTTCAAGCCTACAGTAAGCTATGATTGCACCACTGCATTGTAGCCTGGATGTCACAGTGAGACCCTGTCTCTAAAAAAATACATACATAGGGCTGGGTGTGGTGGCTCACACCTGTAATCCCAGCACTTTGGGAGGCTGAGGTGGGTGGATCACTTGAGATCAGGAGTTCAAGACCAGCCTCGCCAACATGGTGAGACCCCGTCTCTACTAAAAATACACAAATTTTCCAGACGTGCTGATGGGTGCCCATAATCTCAGGTACTCAGGAGACTGAGGCACGAGAATCGCTTGAACCCAGGAGACAGAGGTTGCAGTGAGCCAAGATTGTGCCACTGCACTCCAGCCTGGGCGACAGAGCAAGACTCTGTCTCAGAAAAACATACATACAGGCATACATAAAAATTATCTCCACCTTCCTTCTCTCCTGGCCTCAATTCTGGTGCTCTCGCTCTGTCTCACCCACAGCCTGGATGGAACGTACTGCTGTCCACATCCGGCCTGCTGTTGTAGGAAAACGAGAGGATAAATCATCAGTGTCCGGTGCTGTTGACGTTGCCGCCTGATAGTGACCATGACCCTTGCATTTACCTGGCTTGAGTCTGCCGTATGTAGATACCTTGGTGTGTTTCCATGAGATTTCAAGCAGAATCTAGGCTCCATGTTTAGGTTTCATAAGAGTAACCAGAAATGCACATACTAGGTGGGCAGTTAGAAACAACGTGGAAAGGTGTCTGGAGCGCTTCAGTGGTGAGCCGTGTGATAACCCCACCGGGCATGTCCCAGGGTGTAAGGTAGAGCTGTGAGGTTGTAAGGTAGAGCTCCAATTTGAGGGTCCTACCTATCTCCATGTCAGCCTTAAGAGAGAGCCATGGCCTTCTCAGCACCATCATTACCCACCTCCACCTTGGAATGATTCATCAGGTTCAGAGGATGAACTTAGAAATTCAGGAGCTGGCCAGGCCTTCGTGGGGAGGGACGCTGGGAGAAAATTATAAAGCACTGTGTTTTGCTTGTATGGTATCACTGCCATCCTTCAACAGGACACACTTTTACATTCTTTATGTATTGCAGAGTAGAAGCCAATACATTTGACAGTTGTCAAGCTAGGATTTTAAAAATGTAGAGCAGATCCTCTGTGGAGGATGGATCTGTCCTGGGCTGGATGACCTGTCCTGACACCTGCTAACATCTCAGCAGGACCCGTAGGGAAGGGAACTCCACCTCCTTCTCTGTCTGTCATCTCAGAATTCAACACTGCACAGGACTCAGTGACATCCTGCAACCAGAGATACAGATGTTCCCCATAGCTCCCGTGAACACCCAGGCCTACAGCTGAAGTAAGGACATCTTAGGGGAAGGTACCAAGAGCGAGGGAGACTTCAGCTTCCTGGTTACTTCCTCCCTGCAGTCTGGGTGCAATGCAGACTCGGGCGCAGTGGCCATTAGTGCTGTTTCTTGGACCCACACCTGACTGTCGTAATTACAACAACCTGCAAAGGCTTAGGTCCAGGGAGAGGTCAGTTATTCAGGTCGTCCTGAACACATTCCTGCTCCCCAGAAGGACACATCATAAAACATGTGGCCCCCAACCCGAGAACAACTGCAGTTATTATCCCTTGCAGGTGGGCCCAGAGCACAGAACACATCTGTCACTCTAGGTGTCAGGTCTCAGAAAGACTTTTTTTTAAAGGTTAAACAAATAACATTCACACAATGGAATATTTTAGAGCAGTAAAAACGAAGGAACGGGAACCACGTGCAACAGCAGGGATGGATCTTAGAGACATTATTTGAGAATAAAGCAAGTCAAAGAGGACTACATTCAGGATCAGTCATTTCTACAAAGCTTGGAAGTAAATATCAGCCTAGTATCACTTGGGGGTCACGCATTGCATGCAGGGTGGCATTTACCCCATCCTCTGTGTGCCTGAGTAGAGGAGAAGTCCCGTGGTCATGTGGTCATTCTCAGGTTGGATCCTCATTCGCAGGTGTTTGTTTTGTCATTATACTTAGGAACCTACGTATATATTTCATCTATTTCTGTCTAGATCAAATGTAACCTGAGAACATGTTTCAGGGTGTGAGCTCCCTGATAGGTAAGGTCAACTGCAGCTCTAAGCTGTTTTCTGAACCAGGCTGTAGTGGTTATATCCTAGTTTAGGATGATTTGCCAAGAAACTCTCCATCATGTCTATCAGCTCTGTGTGTTGGAAAGAATTAGGAGGGAAGGGCCAATTGCTACTTTCTCAGGGGGCTGCATGTTTAGAGTCCATATATGTCATTCAACTAATGAAGCCTGCCTTCCTGCCCCTAGCAGCCTTTTTTTTTAAAGCTGCTTAAGTAGAAAACTTGTTTCAGTGATGTTTGTGCTTTTGAGGGTGACAAAAAGTGTTCCGCTGTTGTTTTCCTTGTGATCACTGTTGTCATGGTGGCTATTTCTCCCTCTTCAGTGTTCTCCTAGT
Source organism: Cheracebus regulus (assembly GCA_963574635.1). Lineage (NCBI taxonomy): Eukaryota > Metazoa > Chordata > Mammalia > Primates > Pitheciidae > Cheracebus > Cheracebus regulus. The sequence goes on along the minus strand of CAUYQU010050766.1, from coordinate 133,260 downwards.
AGAAACTTTCTCTCTGCCTGGTGATGCTTTGAGGAGCTGTGAGCTGGTGATGGCTGAGCCCAGGTTTCCTCAGGGCCTGCCTCTCACTCCTGCAGAGACATCAGCCCTCTACAGTGGTGGGCTGGGGCTCAGGGGAGAAGCGCAGGTTGTGGATGGGTTTTGCTGTACAGACCTGGATATGCTCACCTTGGGGTTTCAGCCATTTTCACTTCTTCAGTGTGGCTTAATTATTTGTGTCTCACCAAGTGATCTTCATATATATGAATAGGTTTTTTAAAACATTACTGATAAAACCTTTAAAATGTTTATTGGAAACAATGATTTACTTGCAAAATTCTTATAGAAGGAAAAGCTACTTTTCTCTGTTTTGTAATAGAAGGCTTTTGTGTTGACAGCGGTCTTCTTTTTATCTGCAGCTGAGCCGGCCGTCTTGGCAGGTGCTATTCATAGCCTGCTTGTTTCTCTGGTGTTGCTAAGTTGTGAGGTGGGGATCCACACTTTCCTCAAGCCCTGTTGCTTTTTTCTATAGGGGAATGAACTAGGTGGCTTTTAACGGGAGACAGTTTTGATGCCTGCTTTTATATCCAGATGCACTCACCCAGGAAAAGCAACTTCTCAGGTCCCCAGCCTCTGGCCCAGAGGATCCTTGATCAGACAGAGTTGAGATTCATTAGCTGCTTTTAGCAGTGGCACCAGGGTGGTAGGATTGTCCGGGCTGGGGAGGAGGCCATGAGGAGGCACCAGAGCTGCTATACAGCCC
>CAUYQU010050766.1:0-127500 GCA_963574635.1 Cheracebus regulus | reverse complement strand
CCAATCATCTGCTCCAGGTTACAGCCTGGTAAGTGAGTGTCAGTGCCAGGATGCAGGTGCCTGGACTTGGACCACCATACCCTTCTCGATAACACCCCACTTCTGATAGTGCCCGGCTGTGAAGGGCTTGGCTCCAATGGGGCCTTTCTAGGCAAGGAACAGGGGTCCTTCAAGTCCTGGGATCCTTCACATTTGCTGAATGGCTTCAGCCATGCATTTCATTGTTCGGGGGACTCTCACCAATCAGCCCAAAGTCAGGGCGAGTTCACATGTCACGTGTCATTGCCCGTTTCCTGGGTGTCTGGGAGAGGTGGACAGGCCTCATGCTCACAGAGGCACTGGCAGATGTGTGAGGACAGGAAACATTTCTGCAGCCCGACAGGCAGGTGGTGTGCAGTGCCAGGAGCATGGCTGCCCTGGTCCCTGCCAGGTGCCCAAATCTGCACATGGCAGGCACGGAGCTCCAACTCTGCGCTGCCCTCCAGCAGTGCACACTCGGCCTCCAGCCCCTGGTCAGCAGCCAGGCACGGGGGCCATCCTTCAAAGGTGAAGCATCCTGTCTGTAATTGAGAATGGCTCACTGTAAATTTTACATTTTTATTAGCATATTTATGAATATTGAGGTTTAATAACCACTACCTCCTCTAACTGGACATTCAGAGGTTTTCATAGAAGCCTGACAAATTCCCTTCCAAATCTCGGGTTTGGAAATGCTAACAGCAAACGCTGGTAGCAGAGTAAAGCCCTCAGCTGGGGCTTCCCGCACAGAGTCCGCTCTGGAACCCTCTGTGACTGTTCCCTGCCCCCTAGCAGGTTTCGTTGGGTCCCAAACCTGTCATGCTTTTTGACATATCTGCATACCACATGTACTGCCTGAACTTATTATTTACACACGTTTTAACTCAAATAAATTTATTTTTAAAAGGAAAATGTGTCACTCCTATAAATGAAGACCCAGAATCACTTGCCATAAAGAGAAAATAGCCATAAAAATAAATGCCGTGAAATCGAACAATGTCATTAAATTCTAGCTGAATTCTCGGGCCTTTCTACCGGAGGCTGATGCCTTATCTCTCTTCTTTAAAAAGGGAGATTAGCGAGTGTTTGGGAGATGTTAAAGACCAACAGCACCCACTGGATACTTTCTCCTTGAAGCAATCAGAGGGAAAAAGACGGAACTGACAAGGGAGTAATTTATTACTGTGTGATTCAAGGTGAACCACCTCATATTTTCTTGTACCACGGGTGGAACTCCTCCCACACGCTGAAAGATTCTGGATTTCAGCGAACACTGACTTTGATTAACTTCCCAAAGGGGTCCGGAAAGCCCCAAAAGGGTTAAGAACTGTTTCTGTAGGAAAATGTCTTGTTCTAAAGAGGAAGAGAGAGGACGCTGGGAAGCCAAGGGGTTCAGGAAGCAACAGGAGAATACCCCTCCAGCCAGCAATGGACTGTCCTGCGCTGGTGGAAATTTGCTGCCCGGAGCCATCTGATAGGGCCACCCCATGGGAAGTGTGATGAGTGCACCTGAGGAGCTGAACTTTAAATTTTATTTAATGTTAGTTAATTTAAACGTATATAGCCCCATGGACAACACAGCCATGAGCCCCATGGAAGCACAGCTCTAGATCCTTCTTTTGTGGTTCTGTGCCTGTTTCTGTGACCTCAGCCAGTGTCTGCTGATTCATAGTTTCCAGCCGTGGGAGGGAAGAGGGCCTTCTTCTCAGCAGTGGTGTGCACAGCACAGAGCAGCCTGCAAAACACTCTTTTTGTCCAGTGTGCCTGTCCTAGCAACCCTGTGAAACATTGGTGTCACCACGCCTGTTTTACAGACGGGGAAACCAAGGCTCGAAGGCCATGACATGGAGAAGCCAGGATTTAAAGAAGGGTGCCTTGGCCAGACTCACTCGCTCACATCTGTCATCCCAGCATTTTGGGAGACTGAGGTGGGCGAGATCATTTGAGGTCAGTAGTTCAAGACCAGCCTGGCCAATATGGTGAAAAATAAAGAATGTATACTAAAAATGAAAAATGTGCCAGGTGTGTCGGCGGGTGGCTATAATCTTAGCTACTCAGAAGGTTGAGGCAGGAGAGAGTCCTTTGAACCCGGGAGGTGGAGGCTGCAGTGAGCTGAGATAGTGCCACTGCGTACCAGCTTGGGCGACAAAGACCCTCAAAAATAAATAAATACATAAACGAACAAACAGAGACTCTCTCAAAAATAAATAAATAAATAAATAAAAGAGGGATGGCTCTGCTCAAAGATCTCTCACCCTATCAGTGCACAGACCCTAAATGGGATTCTCATCTTCCAGTCCTCATGTTCCGCCCACGCCCCCTGAGCCTTGATTGGTATGGAGCCCGTGAGCTGGGTAGAGGGACAAGTTCCCTTCACAGCGCAGCACCTCCTCCCCTCTGCTTCATCTCTGCACGTGCTGGAGGACTCTATAGGACCAAGACCTCTCTTTACTGTAAGGAACAAACCCTGTGCAGTCAGAGGCCACAGGTGAGACTCACGCCAAGAAGATCCCTGGGACAGAGAGGTGGCCAGAGCTCAGCAGCACATTGCCATCTGTACTGTGTCTCTTCTTCCCACCTTCTCCTGCCTCCCCAGACATGAGTGCTCTTGATTTGTCCTAGGATTTGTGAGGGGTGAGGGGGACATGGGGGACTTGAGCTGATGAATAGGTCCACAACCCAGATGTTAGGTGGATTAATGAGCCCCAGCATCAGCCCCCCTCCATCCCAACCTGCTTGAAGTTTATCTGCTTTATAAGAGTATCCACAGCAGGGCAGTGCATAACCCAGAGTCTACCTGACTTGCTGTGGATGAAACTCTTGGCCTGAGATGGAGAGAGAATTTTGGATGGTGGAAGGCCTTTTGGCCACCACCTTACCGAGGTGACCGCCTTCCTTCCTGGACTCAAGAGGCTGAGCTGATGGCACTGGCAAGAGTTTCCTGGACATAGCCTGATCCTACCCCCTGCAAGGGTGGGGCCCTGTGGGGGGCTGAACCTGTCACCATGGAGATCCTGGCCTTATCACTGCAGGAATCTTCCTTGCTGCTGGAAAATCCTAATTTTTATAACTCCAAAGTAAGTGTTCTTTATTGAATGCTCGCCACGTGCCGGGCACAGTGCTAAGTGCTTTATGTGCATAATCCCATTAACAAAATTCTCAAAAGAGAGGACGTTTATTCTCATTTTAAAAGGAAGAACCAGAAACCTTAGAAAGGTTTTGTAGCTCGCCCAAGTCCCGCTGTGGCTCAGGACAGAGCAGAAGACGAACTCAGGTCTCTGAGGTCCTAGTGTCCTTTCGCTTTGTGACATGCATCACACAGAGTCCGCACGCTGTCCACACCTTGCCGTGCATTCATTCTGAATTCTGTGCCTGAAGAAGGAATGTGGCCTCTAGCTTGGCATAGATTGGTGGAACTGCATCTCCTTTAAGAAGGTGGAAGGGATTCTCCCCTGAGCAATAGGTCCCTATCGATTCATCCAGGAAGCAGATTCTTGCAGACCACCCTGGATGCCAGTGCACAGGATCAGTGGTACATCAGAAAGAAAAGGAAATGCATGTGGAATGGCCCCCAAACCCTTACATCTCCTTAGGAAGGTGAAGGAAGACTGATTTTCCTTCTGTGGTCTGCCTCACACTCTTTGCTTTCGGTCACTCAGCTCAGCATCTTCAGTTTTGATCCATTGAGAGGCAGCTTAGAGGAGACAGACTCATTGCCTGGGACCAGAGTAGGGGAAAGACATGAGAAGTTGGGACACTGAGTGGAGGCTTAGCACACAGAGCAACCTGACAACATAATGAATGGGACTCACAGTTCCGGGGATGGGGAAGACGTCGTGCAAACTCAAGGAAGGAAAACGTATGTGCGTGTATTTTCCCATCATCACAAATTCCTCGGCAGGCACCAGCTTACCAGAGTATGTGTTGAAACAATTTGAGGGGATGTGTATTAAGTGCCTGTTCAAGGCAGTGCTGGCAGGTTCCAGGGACACCAAGATAAGCAGTCCTCAGGGGGGTCGGAGTGTGGAGGATGAGACTCAGATGCACGTAGTTTCCGATGTGGGTACCATGAAGCAAATGTCCCTGAGCAGGACGGGAACACGGACAGGGATGCCATGGCCATCCCAGCGGGTGAAAGAAAGCTAGCGGCAGCTTCCTGGAAGTGGAGGTGCCACAGCTGAGTCTTCCGGGAATAATATTCCTGCAACAGTCTTAGGAGCCGTCTTTCGTCTTTGGGCCACATTATTTAATGCTTTGCAAGTTTGGATGACGAAGGGAGTGCCATGCTTTATCCGCACATTGTGTTTCCCTGCCTTGATTTCTTGGTTTAGGGTCTGTTTCCAGACCTTTCTTGACACCTGTGCTAATCTGGAATATTTGTTCTTGCTGATTTGATGGTTTCCAGTGCCAAGAAGTTGCTCAAATGTGTTCTTCCTCAAAATGGGTGGCACGGGTTATACTGAGAGAGCCTCCATGCTGGTGTCTCTGTTCCATGCGGAGATTGAATTGCCCTGGCTTGGGCTGCTGTGCCTGTAAAGTACTTTTTTCAATTTTGCTGGCTCCACCCATCCACACCCACTCGAGGCCATGTTCCTCCTTCACTTAAGGAATTCTGAATCTACTCCCTCTCTCCCTTTCGTTTTTTCTTCCCCCCCCCCCTTTTTTTTTTCTTTGAGATGGAGTCTTGCTCTGTCACCAGGCTGGAGTGCAGTGGCATGATCTCAGCGCCCTGCAACCTTCACCTCCCAGGTTCAAGTGATTCCCCCGCCATAGCCTCCTGAGTAGCTGGGACTACAGGCACATGCCACCATACCCAGCTAATTTTTTTTTTTTTTTTTGTATTTTAGTAGAGACAGGATTTCACCATGTTGACCAGGATGGTCTCGATCTCTTGACCTCATGATCTGCCCTCCTCAGCCTCCCAAAGTGCTGGGATTACAGGCGTGAGCCACCGCGCCCGGCCTCCCCTCTCCCTTTCATCCTTCTGTTCTTTTACCACTCACCCTCTTACCTCACGCACCCTGGTGGTTAGCTCATATCCTGTGGGTAAATGGGGGCACTGAGAGGCCATAGAGTCCCCCAAGTCCTGCATCCAGGGCGTTGTTCAAAGCGATGCCTGCCGGCATTGTATCTGCAAGGGATGGCTGGCAACACCAGTGTACATCTTCACACCCAAGCAAAGCTCGAGGCAGCCTGTGTTGCAGAAGCAGCTGGGAGTCTAGGCAGGCCCTGGGGGCCCACAGCATGGCGATCACCGGCTCACAGAAGATTGAGCTCTTGGGCTGGCCTTGGGGAGGGCGGCAGGCTGGTGGCCTGTCATGGGGAGTGGACCCCACCATAAAGTGAGGCAGCTTGGAATCTGGTCTCGGCTCTGCTGCGAACTGCTTGTGGTGCCTCTGGTCAGTCCTTTCTTCTGTTTTGGCCTCATTTTCTCCTATGTCAAATGAAGCCCATCTGTAGGAGTCACTTTTTTATCTCTAGGATGATCTGGATCTGAACAGACACAGCCAGGATTTCTGCAGGGATCTTTGATGGCTTGTCCCCATTTTGCTCTCTTCCCAGATGGGTGGGGATTCTCCGCACATGGTGGGTGGAGAACGTGCTACCCTTGGTCCACAAGGGCACCTGATTGACTCAGAATGACTACTGAGTTAGTAACTTTGTCACACTACCCCTGTGTCCCTGTGGAGCCTAAAACACCTGGGAAGAAAGCGAAGCCCAGCATTCTGAAACCTCCATTTCCAAAAAGGATTGAGAGCCATCCTCTTAGAACTAGAGCCCATAGAGGTGGTCCATGCTGGAGACAGTGACAAACAGTTGGATCCTGTGTCCCCAAGCTGTGAGCTGCTCCCTCCCCAGTGATGACACCGGAGCTGTCTCTATTTTGCCTGTCGGGGGAATGTTCCAGTGCATTTTCCCTTATTATGACTTGATTAAGGACACAATAAACCCTTGCCATGATTTTTATCTATTTGCAGTAATATCTCTCAGTTCTAATTTCAGAGATTAGCTTGTTTTCCAAACACTAAATGAAGGACAAACTTGATCCCATTGTTCATGCCTTGCCAGCACAGCCACAGCCACCACCCACCATTGACAAACACAAGCTGCCGGCCACACCTGCACATCACTGCCATGGGAAGCAGCCCCGAGACGGTTGGAGTGGGAGACAGAGCATTAGGGATTTCAATTCTGCTTTATTTTCAACTTGAAATGGAGGAAAACAGACAAAAAACAAATAAGAAAGCTAAACAGTTGCGTGAGAGCTAGCAATTTGCTGGGCTCCCGATGACAGACACTGCATTATCATAATTGTCTCTTCTACATGATAGGACAGAAAAATAATAATGTCATTTTATTTATAGCTGGGGTGGCCCCTTTATGAGAGTCATACAAGTTTCTGCCAAGTAGAGTAGGTCAAATGACATCTTTTGATCAGGCCTGTCCAAAGAGATCAAAGATGAATGGCAGGTAATGGATACCCAATGACAAACCAAATCTAAAACAGAAATAAGGCTGCCAGAGCCTGCCAGTTACCCATTAAAGGCCCGCCTAAGGAAGGCAGGCTGCTTGACACATTGGCCGAACACCTAAATCAGCCAAGCGTCAGTGCTAAAATTGTGTATTATCATTGGAAATGGCTATTATTTCCTCGGTAACATTTCTGTTAAGGCTTTGTTTGTGTACGACTGACCCACCATCAGAAGTGGAGTTGGAAGAAAGCCAGCCCAAGAGGCATGGGGGGCACCCTTGGCTTCCCCGTTCATCACGCCATTTTAATTGTGGGGTCCTGATGGAACACCGGCCCCGTGCCATGTGCTGCTCAGGTGGAGGAGGTGGGGCTGTTTCCAGGTGAGAGGGCGGGCTGGGCCTCCTGACTCCACTCCTGCTCCATTTCTCCACACTCTCAGTTCCACTCCATCTTCCCGTCTCCCCAGCCATATGCAGTTGGCCCCATCGTAGGCCACACAAAGCCCAGAACCTTCCCAGATCCCAGGGAGGGGGAGCACTAAACAGATGGAAAAAAAAAATGAAGGGGTACAATGGCACTCTTTCCTATCCAGGCTGAGAGAACAGGGCGGGCACTTGGCTTTTTACACAGCCAGTGCAGTCTGCACATATAGAAACGGGTAGAGGCAGCTTCCAAAATTATGGGAATAGATGCAGTTTTTTTTTTTTTTCCTCAAGCACTTGAGTTATGTAATTAAGTTGGGCTTTGTAGAGATGTTATTTACAAGGCTTTGGTGGGGAACAAAATTTACTATCTTTTTTTTTTTTTTGGCTTCTAATTTGTGGGGGTGGAATGAGGTGGAATACAAAGAAATATTCAAAGAAATATTTAGAAACGAGGACTCCAAGTCTGCAGGAGAGAACTCTAAATCCTCACGTCCCAGGGGACGCACAGGTGGTGCTGTAGGTAATTTTTAATTCTGCGGTGTAGGCTGGAATGTTAAATAATATTATTAAACATTGAAATGAGTATACTAGTTAACTAATTAGTATGTTTCTCTTTCTTTTAATAATCCCGATGCATTTTCTTGCTTTCCTACCTCCATTTTTATACACGTGTAACCCTAAAGAATGTATTTAGAAGCATAATTAGTTATAATTAGAAGCAAACAAACCTAGCCCAGGGTATCTCCAGAGTATTATGTTATATAGAATGGCAGGTAATGGTGGCAATGGCAGAGACCCAGGTTCTGTGCCACTTGGTAGGAATTCTCGTTTTACACACACATATACACAAGCGTACATACGTGCACACGCCCATGCATGCATGCACATGCGCACCCACGCACGCACATGTGTGCCCTCCCGAGATAAAAGAGCCAATGATGGAAGCCGCCTTTGCTTGGCTCTTAAAAGTTTTACAGACCTCACGTTTTGCGATCACTTTGCATTAACTGTATCTTTAAGCAATGGAGACACTATGTCAAAGTCGTAGCATCACTTCTTGGTGATGAGAAGAAGACAGACATTTGACTGTTAGGCCTCTTGGCAGGAAATTTGGTAGCGAAGTCCCATCCAATTTGTCACGCTCAGTAGTGGTCCTCACTGCGAAGGAAGCTTGCAGCCCAGCCCGCCGCGTCACCTGTCTGGGAGAGACCCCGCAACTCCATCTGAAGTGACAGGTTGCATATGCAGGGCCACCCCGGGAATGAGCCCACACAACAGTGGGTGTGCCCTCCGTCTCCTGGGGAGGGCACACCTGTGCATCGCTTCCCGCCTGGCACTCACCTTTGACATTTGACCATTCCAAAAAAGTGCCTACCCCCTTTCTGTGGCTCCCACCCCAAACTTCTGTGTAAATGAAAGTTTAAACAAATCTGTGATCATGCTGGCTTTCAAGTGAGAATTTTTTTTTTAATTTCTCTTGAATTATGTAAAGATGCATCACAAGATATTTACGATTTTTTTTAAAAACAGATATTCTTTTTATATACTGATAAAATTGGAAACTTGGAAGCATATTTGGCAAGTGTAAACAGATGGTTAAAGATATTTGCTGGGAAGTATCAGAAACAGTTATTCCTGACTTGCCTGCTTGGCTAAACATTGCTCTGAAAAGTCAACTCACAGGGCACCAGGCAAGAGATACCGGTCCCATTTTGCTCTAAACAGAATGGGCAGGGGCGCTGTTTTCCTCTTTCTATCACCATGCTCTAGGTAAAGCCTGCCCGTGGAACTTGTGCCCTCTTCTCTTTCTACCCACAAACTCCATAAGGGGTTCTTTGGCAACTGAGCGAGAAGGCGTCTCTGTTGTCTCCTTAATTAAGGATGCCTGCTGCAGGGATCTCACTCAGAGGGAGACGGGCACCTTTTACCTTTCTCCATCTAAGGTATGAAATTAGTGCTTTTCCTTTGCTCTGGGGAACCGATCATTTTATTCAGAAGAGCTCCATGCTAGGAGGCTTCCTATCCCTTCAAAGGCAATGGATGTAAAGTTGCATAAAGGAAATTACTGGGAAGAAAGAAAGAAGAAACTGACACGCGGCTGTTTTTTTTTTCCCCCCCCTTTCCAGACAGCAGAATCCACCACACACATTTCAAATAACGAAATCAACAGTTCAGAGGTGATTTAGCAGAAAGCACAGAATTTCATGAAATTGTCTAATAGTCAGATTTGTGGTGTGTGTGCAGGGGGGCGCAAGGGAGGGGGTGACTGGAGATTGGGATGTGGAAAGAGGAAGCTGCCGTATTTTTTTACTAGCTTATAAAACACAAGTGCTCGTGGCACTTGCTAATCTGAAATGCTTTTAGTAGAATTGTTCGGTAGCAATAATCTGTCAACAGATTACAATTTTGCTTAATTTTAATGTGGCTAACTTAAGATGGTTGTATAGTAAATTTATGCAACTGATCACAGTTATTAAATTACTGCATCTGCAAAGGAAGCAATCAAACCCCTTATTACAGTTGCTGTGAGTGAATGCTAAATGTCAAGGAGTTACCAGTGCGCTGCGGGGAATCGCGCTCCAGTTAAAGATGCATAAAATATCAGCACTTTTTTAATGCTTGTGCATTCAACAAAGACTCCCATCATAATTAACTGGTATGGAAATAAATAATTTTTACAAACTACCTTAGAAACAGTTGTGCTATAGTTTTTGTCAAAGTCTACTGCTCTGCAGCAATATTTAAGCCCTCAGACACATTTCCCTCTAACTCACATATGCTATAAAATATTTAAATCTCACAGAGAGGTTTGAAAATGATATTATAAATCCAACTCTCAGTGCTAAAAAGTAATTTATGATGATTAATTTAATTATACGTTTTCAGGTTTTGATATTTTAAAAACTCAAGATTCATTTTTTTTTGTTGTTATGGTCCCAGTTTGACAGTTTGGGGAAAGGAGATTCTTTCTGTAAACAGCTGAAGATGCAGAGGGAGAGGCAATGCCCCCAGGAGGGTGGACAGGAAGAGTTACAGACCTGGGGGCCACATGCACATAGGGAGGCCTCAGTCCTGGCCCCACGTGGTGAGCTCCTCCCCCTTGAGCAAGTTCATGAGAGTCCTCAGCTGTGAAAGGTGAATTACAGGAGTGAGCACTTCATGAAGTCCTCATGGAGGGTGTGTGGGTTGATGTTGGGAAGGGCCTGGAATAGCACTTGGCCCTAGTCAGGACTTGTCTCACTGAATGGTAGCTAGCATTTACTTTGAATAAAATAAAATCTTTGGAAAAAATATCTGTCTTTCTGAGACCCATGTGCTTCTGCTGGCACCAGCCAATGGCTCATCCCATGACAGTTCAGCCAGCGGGTGCCATCTTTTTGCCAGTGCCCTCCATCACTTGCAGGCTTTAGGGTTTTAGAAATCTGGCTTGTGAGGCCTTGAGACCTTGCTGGGGAAGAAATGTCAGCAGAGAAGGAGAAAGGAAGATGGGGTGGGGGGGCCGTGAGAGCCTGCACCAGCACCCACTAGACCCTGAGTGATTCTGTGCCTCACCCTTGAGTGATTCCATACACTCAGCCACCCCATGGAGACAGTCAGGGTGCCAACTGGGCCCTGTGCAGGTCAAGTGGCTCATGCTGTCATGAGCAGAGCCCTCTACCCTCGAGACTCTGGGCTCCTGTGTGGACCGAGGGCGTCTCCAGTAAGCCATGCCTGCGCCGTCTCAGAGGCTGCTGTCTATGTTTTGTGTTGCAGCAAGACCAATATCACAGTGCAGGCCCAAGCATGTTCCTCAGCCCGGTGGAGAAAGGTCCCTTTACAACACTCAGCCCTGCAGGTCGGCAGCTTCACTATTTTCAGTCTCTTCCCAGAGAGATGGGGGCGATTTGCCGGAGTGGAGGCTTGGATGTTAGGAATCTGATGTTTTCAACCCCATCCATTAGCCTGGGCTACCACTGCCCAGTGTATTCATTCATTTGGTGTAGCTTGGTTTGGAGTTGTTTGTTGAAATGTATTTGAAGGGTAACTTTGTAGGGCAATCAGATTCCTTCAGAGGTCCATTTGTGCATATGTGGATGGATGTGTGTTTATGCATTTATGGATAAGCATACGTATGTGTATTTGTTTACAAGTACCTGTACATTTAATCTAGATAGAAACTGAAAATGAACTCAAGCCACGTTGTTTACCTGTGACTTCTTATTTCCACCAAACAAACAATGGGGCATGCAGAATCCACCCCAAATTTTGTCCTTGTTGAGCTAGGCCCTTTGACTTCCAGATGCCCCTGTTTTGAACTGTGGTCTCCTCAATATACATCTCACTTCCCATATGGAAGTGCAGTTTGAGGATGAATGTGGTGTCTTTGCATTATTTTTTAACCTACACACTCTGATAAGGAAAATGCATATATATATATGTGTGTGCATGTTTATATATAGGCATATCTATTTTTGTATGTGTGTAGTTTTTTTTAAGTATTTTAAGGTAAAAGTAAAAGCACACTTATAAAGGTCAGTTGAGGAAATGTCTGTATGTTTGGAATGGGAAGAGACAGATTTTAGAAAACAAAACATTCAGAATATAGAATTTCTTAAAAGAAATGCATTTTGCTTTCAATTTCCACAAAACTTACACCAATTTCTGAAATGACCACAAGTACTGGATTCCTTGGGCTGCCTGCTTGTGAACAGGTGTGAGGACTTTCTGATTTTGTGTGTCTGGTGTGTTTCTTGCTGAGTAGTTGGGATGTGATGTGGAGTCTTAAGTCCCATTCACACCCTGTGCTGTCTTTCTTCCTGGACATGGGCAGAGTCTGTGGCTTGATGTTTCCAGGGCATGGATCACAAGGCGAAAGGTCAGCTCCAGACCTCGGAGCCCTTGGGAAATATGGGCAGCACCTTAGGCACTGAGAGGTCACTCCTGTGCACCCCAGACCTGGAGAGACCCTGTGAGTGGCAGTCTCAGATGGGTCAGCACCATGGCTCTCTCTTTTGCCACATTAAGGCAGTTCTGGGGCTTTACAAGCTTTATGTAAGGGCCCCTTTGCCTGCTTTTCTGAGTGTGAGGAATGTCCTCAGGTGCTTACTGGGCTGGGCCAGCTCACAGGCATTAGAACTAAGACATCCATGGTGTGGAATGTAACAGGAGCTCAGGGACCTGAGTTCTAATCCTGGTTTTCTACATCAGCCGTGCATCTGAGACACAGTGTCTCCACCTGTGGATCTTATGGGGTGGGTGTGAGGAGAACCAAAGGCAGTGTAGGGAAAACATGCAGCAAAGCGCTCAAACATTTTAAAAATCAAAACTTGCTGGCTGCCATCATCACCCTGCTTGGTATGATTGTCATGTCCAGCAAAGCCCAGGGCTGTGCCGTGCTGAGAGGATCCGGATGTATTTTCCCCAGCACTTCAGACTCTTTCTGACTGGACCCTCTCTGACCTGCCGAGTGAGGCCTCAGGGTGGACCTTGGGGTATCCCTTTGCCGGGGTGTCCCCCGCTCTGTGATGATGCCCAGCACAGGGCCTATCTCAGGCAGCTGGGCCGCTGCAGGCCTCAGGCTGTTTGTTTTGGTTACATCCATGTCGCCCTAATTGTGGACAAGATGGCGTGACCAGGGCGAGGTGTTTGAAATGTGCACAGCCCCAGCAGATGTCATCTAAGTTTTAATTTCAATAATTACCTCTGTATGCCTGTCATTTGCTCTGTTAAAAAGCCTGGCATTAGATGTGTGGGGCTGGCTGCACGACCAGGAGGAAAACCCATGCCATCGCTCACTGGGCTTGGAAGGTATTTGGGATGGGAGAGGGCCCTATCATCTGCCCTAAGAGGGAGATGTGGTGGGCCTGCCCCATCTCTGAGTCTGCACCACCCGCTTTGCAGAGGGATGAATTGAAATCCCCCACAATCCATTCTGCCCACACAGGCCCCCACCCAGCCTTCCCCATCTCACCATCACTCCTATTATAGCCGAGGGGGGAAAACACGATTTTTAAAGATTTGCTAATGGTAATGAAAAATATTCTGATATAGCATTAAGGATTTTGCTCCTGAAATGTGTTTAATGTAAATATGCTGTCAGAGACCCTTCAAGTAATTGACACAAGCAGATGATTAGCAGTGTTCTCAACGGTGTTTTTGCATAATCTTACATTTTGACAGAACTCCTCAGGCGCACGGTATTGTCAGCGCTCTGCAATCAGTAGGACTTTCTTCCCTGACAACATTTACTTTGTCATGATAAATCTTGTAAGTGGTCATCTAGCTGGTTCTGGGTGGATGGAGGAGTATCATTGCTAAGGCATTTGGGGCTATGACTTCCTACTGAGAATCTCTCCTGAAAAGTAAACTTCTTACCAACTTGGATCAAATCAGAGGAGTCACTTAGCAGCCCTGACCCTGGGCTTGTGGGGCAGCCCTAGACTGCAGGGGCATCAGCTCTGAGAGCATGCTGTGAGACAGGGAACAGGAGGTGGTGTGGCAAATGCATTGTTAGAGAGGCCTGAGCCTGGGCCGGCTCTGCTGGGGCCACCCCTCCCCAGAAATTCACCCTTTGGGAAGCTGGTTATAACCTAGCTACTTTCCAAGCTAGGTTGGTTTTTCCTTTTTTTCCCCACATTGAATTGAGTTCATCTATGGTGATATAAAAAAAATTTGTGTTCAATTATAATCATATCCAACTGCCCCAAATTAAACTGCCCTGATCCATAAGCATTCATAACTGCATACAGTTAAGTTACATTAATAGTCAATATAATAAACCTTCACCTTTATTGAAGCTGCTCTTGTTTCTACAGCAGTTCTTTAATCTATCTCAATAGATTTCTGGTGTACAGCACGTATAGATTTGACCAGTGACAAGGGTTAGAGTAGTCTTGTAGAACATTTACTTGTAGCTCTGAAAAGCCCACATTCATCAGAGGATGAAGTCGATCACAATGTACCAGAATCAATGGAAGGCTTGTGGGATCCCTCTTAGGCTTGTAATGCATTCACCTTCTTTGGAGAGAATTCACACACACACACACACACACACACACACACACACACACAGACACTCTCTCTCTCTCGCACTCGCATGCACTCACACATACACACGTACTTCTCTGTCTTAAAGCCATTTATCTCTGAATGTCAAATTGCAATAATTAACCATTATTGATCTTAAATTCAATTAACTTCATTAACACAGGTCATGATGAGGGTGCGTGTAAGGGAAAGGCATTTGACAAGTGTCTTTGCTCATGTGACATTCCATGTTCACAGTAGCAACTATAAACTGTTCCTATGGTCCCCTCCAAGAGCCTGCCAGCAGAGAGGGCTGCCCTGAACCTCAGAGACTTGGATCCTGGACCCAGTCAGTGAGAAATCCCCAAAGTATTTTTCCTTTGTGGTCCTGAGAACTTTGTACAGTAGGCGCCTTGCAGCTGCAAGGTAGCATTTGAGCCCCCTTGCTACATGTGGACACGGGATCCTTGGAGCACAGGCAGAGTAATCCATGACGGTCAAGGGATGCTGTTCCAGGGCCCAGCTTCTCCCCTGTACCCCATAACCTCGTCACAGAGGGTGTTCATGGACTTTCAGGCTTTGCTTCATCGAAAAAGCGGCCCTTCTATTCATATTTTCAGATGAAAAGAAAATGACTTTCCCTCTTGATCAAGAAGAAAAACACCGAGATCCCACAATTGAGACCAGCAGAGGGATCTGGGCACCCTTCCTGCATGCGTGACATTTCCTGCTTTGTCTACTTCGCATATTTTGTGTCTTCCCGTGCCTTCCAAGGGAGGCGATGATATTGCCCCATTTTTCAAGTGGGGAGACTGAGACTGAGAGATGAACAGATTTACCAAACACACCCTGCCAAGGTCACTCCAGCCTGCTGTCCTTTCTGGTTAGATAGAGTCACCATGTAGTTGTGTGTCACACTTTTTTTTTTTTTTTTTGAGACAGAGTCTCACACTGTCTCCCAGGCTGGAGGGCAGTGGTGCGATCTCGGCTCACTGCAACCTCCACCTTCTGGGCTTAAGCCATTCTCCTGCCTCAGCCTCCCAAGTAGCTGGGATTACAGGCACACACCACCACGCCCAGCTAATTTTTGTAGTTTTAATAGAGACAGGGTTTCTCCATGTTGGCCAGGCTGGTCTCGAACTCCTCACCTCAGGTGATCCAACCGCCTCAGCCTCCCAGAATGCTGGGATTACAGGCATGAGCCACTGCGCCTGCCCAGTCGTGTGTTACGTTTTAAAGAATCAGGGCCCTCCCCTGGTTTCTTCACCTTTAAGCAGTAAAAGCCCTGGCTTCCCCCTTCCAGTCCTCATTTCTGTCTCATCCCCGTTCTCTCTCTCTCTAAGCCTCAATGTCTTCGTCCATGACATGGAGCACATGGACAGCTCTCGCTCCTTCTCCGGCTACTTTATAGCCATGCAGCAATCATGTGCAGAAGGTACCCCCAGGAGTGCAAGGCCCCGCAGAGTGAGCTGGGACTGTTCCCAGATAGCACCTCTTCAGGTAGATGGGAGGCACCTGTGCATCCATAATTGGTTCTGGGCTTTTAATTCTTTATGGAAATGCTGCTTGGTGCTGAAGTGTCTCAAGGAAATAGAACAAAACAAACAAAAAGAACAAGAATGAGGTCGGCTCTTCTATGGGGTCATCTTTTAATTTAAACATTTGATTTAATTCAAAGAAATTTATTGCGTATCCAGCTTGTCCCAGGCCCTCCCTCTGCTCTGTCGGGGGGAGGGTTGAACCTCCTTGCCCCCCCAGCCTGCTGGAAACAAGAGACTGCCCTAGCTGCAGGGTTTCTGCAGGGCTGTGGGGATGCATAGGTGAGAAGGATGGGCTTTGGATGGAGGGGACGGCAAAGCCCTTGGTTACGTGAGATGTTAGCTGGGTTCTGGGAGGTGACACGCTCCTGGTCGCATGAGCAAGCCCAGAGTGGCCTTCCCTGGGTGCAAGGGAAGTCAAGAGACACAGATCTCACAGGTTCATGAGCATCTCCTGAGGAGTGGCAGGGGACCTAGGAGGCCACGGGAGCTCCATACAGCTCTGTCCCTGCTGCTGAGGTGTGGCCCGCCGACCCTTTCTCAGGAAATACCTGCTGATCCAGTAGCAGGTCTCTCTGCAGAGGGTGGATATTTCATGGCTGGGTTTTAGGAGCATAACCACTGGATCTATAAATATGCATTAGAGCAGGGATGGCCAGGGAAGCAAGTGGCAGGTGAGGGAGTGGGGGTTGTACCTATCCTGGTTTGAGTGTCCTCTCCAAGCCTGTGTGTTCCTAGAGCACTTGCATTAGAAGCAGAAAGTCCAGGCCACATGGAGTGACTCACACCTGTAATCCCACTGCTTAAAGAGGCCAAGAAGTTGGAAGCCAGGAGTTCAAGACCAGCTTGAGCAACATAGCTAGATCCTGTCTCTACAAAAAAAAAAAAATTACCTAGGAGTGATGGTGTACACCAGCTACTTGGGAGGTTGAGCCAGGAGGATCGCTCGAGTCCAGGAGTTCAAGGCTGCAAGTGAACCATGATCACACCACTGCACTCCAGCCTAGGCAACCAAGCAAGACCTTGTTTCTTAAAAAAATAAATTAAAAAAAAATCAGAAAATCTAGGTTGTAGAACTTTCTGCAGTTCTTAGGAAGGGGCAAAGAGACAGAAAGGGAATAAACTACCCTTACTTTTGGTGGTTATCTTACTCAGTCTTCACAGCAGAGGGGTGGGGCCCAGAGAGGTCTCCATTGCACCACCAGCCACACAGCCACCTGCGCCACAGAGTCCACCACAGGGACTTTAGAGGGCTGGCGACGTGATCCGCAGGGCTGCGCTCTGGGTGGATGCGGGGAGCTGAGGACTGTGCCCAGTGGAGGGGGCAGCTGGCTTCAGACACCAGGCCTAAACCTGAAAGGAAGGGACAGACCTGAAACCCGCTGGTTCCTACAGTGGGGGACAAGACCTTGCCTGTGGTTGGGGGGGTGCCATGCCCCCTGGATGCTTTGGGTATCACCCAACCCCCTTCCAGGCTCCCACCTCCTGCTCCCACCGAGGTCAAAATTATGACTTCAGCATGCAATTTGCCCATGCCTCTGTTTTCCCATAGTTCATTGTCACTGTAGGTGACACTTTCACCTAGAATGCTGCAGCAGAAGAGAGCGAAGGTGGGAGGCTGGAGAGCTGTCTGGGGCCCTTTGGCATTCTGGGGACCTGGCGTCTGAGGCCCCTGTGCCTCTGTGACCGACCCCCAGTGCGGGAACCCACTCTCCACTGACTGCCAGGCATGCAGCCCTGAATACCCACTCCCTGGGGCCAGGTGCTGTGTCTTGTGGACTGACGGTGCCCAGTACAGAGCCTGACACACAAGAGGTGCATGCTACAAATAAAAATTCCTTTATAACTTTTAAAATGTCATGGTAGTAACTGGGCATGTTTGCCCATGCCTGTAATCCCAACACTTTGGGAGGCCAAGGCGGGTAGATCACTTGAGGTCAGGAGTTCGAGACCATCCTGGTCAACATAGTGAAATCCTGTATCTGCTAAAAATACAAAATTACCTGGGCATGGGGGTGCTTGCCTGTGATCTCAGCTACTTGGGAGGCAGAGGTGGAAGGATCACTTGAACCCGGGAGGTAGAGGTTGCAGTGAGCTGAGATCATGCTGCTACACCCCAGCCTGGACAACAGAGCAAGACTCCATCTCAATATATATATATATATATATGTCACAGCACTTCATGGAGGTGTGCTTGTGACCATGAACATTCCAGACTGTGCAGAAGAGTGCCCTTTTCCTCCCCTTCCTTCTGCCATGTTGCTCCCCACAAAGCATCAGCCTCCTCCACCTGCAGGACAGCTGCTAACATCCAGGCCATGATTCTTTCACTGGGTGCCCACATACAACCACACACACCCAAACACACTCTGCTCAGAAAGCAGAGATCCATGTTTGTGTTTCTGAGACTTCATTTCTTTTCCTACCTTCTGATGTGTCTTAGAGATCTTCTCATATGAGAAATTAGAGAATTATTCTTTTTAAACTTTGTATGCAGTTGGGTACACATGGCCATAAAGATGGGAACAGTGGACACTGGGAACTACTAAAAGGAGGCAGGGCAGGGGCAAGGGCTGGAAAACCATCTGTTGGGTATCGTGCTCACTACTGGGGTGATGGGATCAACCATACCCCAGACCTCAGCATCACACAATATGGCTATGTAACAAAACTGCACCTGGCCTGGCGCGGTGGCTCACGCCTGTAATCCAGCAGTTCAGGAGGCCGAGGTGGGTGGATCATGAGATCAAGAGATCGAGACCATCCTGGCCAACATGATAAAATCCCATCTCTACTAAAAACACAAAACTTAGCTCAGCGTAGCAGCATGTGCCTGTCGTCCCAGCTACTCAGGAGGCTGAGGCAGGAGAATCGCTTGAACTCAGGAGGCTGAGGTTGCAGTGAGCCAAGATCACACCACTGCACTCCAGCCTGGTGAGAGAGGGAGACTCCATCTCAAAAACAAAACAAAACAAAACAAAAAAACCTGCACCTGTACCTCCTGAATTTAAAATAAAAGTTGAAATTATTTTTAAACAACCTTTTTATGCAGAATAACACACAAAAAGGCCAGCATACGAATAGAAGTGTAGGTCAAATTTTCCTCAGGTGAACACACACATGCCTCCAGGGCCAGGCCCAGAAGCAGAACATTTCATACTCCAGGAGTTCCTCTGCCTTTCCCCAGCTACCACCTCCAAAGGGTAACTACTCTCCTGACTTTTAATGCCGCAGGTGAGCTTTGCCTGATTTTGAAATTTACATAAATGAATTCATACAATATTTTGTCGATGTGATTCTCTCATGTTGTTTTAGATAACAGTTGATTTTGTCTGCAGCATGGTACTCTAGTGTATGGACAGGACACCATGTATTGAGTCATTCTGCTGGTGGTGGACGTTTGGGTCCTTTGCAGTTCCTTTGCTGTTGTGAATAGTGTGTCAGAGGATATCAGCATACAGGTCTTTTGGTGAGATATGTATGTACCTCTAATGGGTCTAGATCTAGCAATAGAATTGCTGGGTCACAGAGTATGTGCATGTGTAGCTTTCATAGATACTGACAAATGGATTTTCAAAATGGTTGTAACAATTGATAGTTGACACTTGAAAGTTCCAGTATTCCATACCTTCTTTGACATTGGTATCTCTGTCTTATCATCCTTGTGAGTTGCTGCTACATAGTATTTCATGATATGGGTATACCTTACTCTGTTTAGTCACTTCTTTGGTATTCTAAGAAATATTGATGAAAACACCCTTAATCATAGATGGGTTTTTTTTTGTTTTGTTTTGTTTTTGTCGAGGGGTTATGTATGATGTATGAATGTTTTTGTACTATGTATTGCTCGCTGGGTCAGAGTGTAGGTATTTTCAATTTTGATACATACTACTAAATTATCCTCCACAAAAAGGCAAGCAAGGCATGAACCAGTTAGTGAGCATGCTGTTCTCATTATTTTATGGTTATTTCTTTTTTTCTCTTTCTTTCTCTCTGTCTCTTCCTTGTGATGGATGGTAAGGTATTGAGAGTTCCTGATCTAGTATAAGAAACACCCAACTCAGACTATGTAAGTGTCATAAAAAATACAAGACAGGATACTTAAGAGGAAACGTATATCACAATGCCAGCGAGTCAATAGATATTATTTATATATTGGAGGAAAGCCATTTTAATATATAGAAATGAGTTTGAAATCTGTAGGCATGTATATGTCAGTCAAAATTATTTAAAAATTGAAACATTTGGCCATTACCTTTGTTCCTTCAAACCGGCTAGAATGATTTTTTTTACTATCCATCTAAACAGTGTTCACATGCATACTTGTGAGGCCTGGGTGCATGTTAACTGAGAGCTGGGTCAATGCTGAGTGAGTGCTTGTTGAGTGCTGAGTACTGGCTAAGTGCTGACTGAGTGCTGCTGGCTGACAGCTGGGTCAGGGCTAGGTAAGTCCTGGCTGAGTGCTAGGTGAGTGTTGGGTCAGTGCTGGCTGAGTGCTAGCTGAGTGTTGGCTAAGTGCTGGCTGAGTCCTGGATGAATACTTGCTGAGTATTGGCTGCGTACTGTGTCAATGCTGGCTGAATGCTGGATCAGTCTTGGCTCAATGCAGGCAGTGCTGCAGGCCTTAAGAACGTTACTTAGTCATGGTGGCTACCATGTAGGTGCCCAGTGCAGAGAGGGTAGGGCTAAACTTTTCTGAGGTTACTGGGAGCATTTTCTTTCCAAGTTTTCCTTGTGGTCATAAGATGAGGAACTTCACCAGAACTGAGATACACTGGTGGCCTTGGCTCCCACTGGAGTATCTCTGTTCTGTGGCATGGGAGTGAGACCCCATGAAGAGATACATGGCAAGTCAGAGGATACCTGGAGCTTCTCAGCCCAGCATTCGAGAGCTGTGGAAGAAGGTGGTGGAAACTTCCACCTGAAGTGACCTTTGGTCTATGTTGGTTCTTAGCCTAAGCAGCACCATCCAAACTAAAAGAATTGGATCAGAAGTTACTGAGGACAACTGGCATGCCAGGCCATGCAAAGGGCATAGAGGTAAAGAATGCTTCCATAGTGTATATGGAAAGAGAATGTGTGCACAGGATCAGCCACTCTAAAACTACAGGAGATAAACACCAGAAGAGATATATAATGATGCTGATAATTTCTTATGTTTCTGTAGACTTTAGAATTTAAAGAGGACTTTTCCATTCATTGTCTTGTCACAGAAATTAAAGAGATCACTTTCAAAGAGACAGGTGAGAAAAGACTTCCTGGGGGGACATGGAATGAGCAGGACCCTGGAGAACAGGGAGGAGAGTATAAAAAGATCAAGCATGGTATGTAAGATGGAAAACAGCATCAATCAAGGCAAGATCAAAGGAAAATTCTCAGGGAAGAGTAGCCTCTGTGTGTGTGGAGGGCGCAGTGGACCATAAAACCTAGAAGGTAAAGTGGGGCTTGGTTATGCTGGGCTTTGAATATTGAGCTAAGACATTTGTGCAGATGTATGATCCTCTAATGCCCTTGTGCTCTATGTAACCAAGGCCATCTTGAGCACATACAAGTATAGCCTGTAATTCTGAGCTATTTACTTAAGGTACTTATTGTTAATCCTAAAGCATCGGGAGTATGTAATTAGTGTCTAATACATGTTAGATGGATGGATATGTTTTTGGGTTATTGATGGGTAGGGTGGGTGGGTAGATGGATGGATGGATGGATGGATGGATGGATGGTTTTTTGGGTGGATGGATACATTTTTGAATGGATGAATTTTTGGATGGATGGATGGATTTTTGGTTGGATGGATGAGTGGACAGATGGATGAGTTTTTGAATGGATAGGTTTTGGGATGGCTAGAAGAATTAGGTGAATGGATGGGTGACTGGGTGGATGGATGGATAGACAGATGGATGGGTGAGTTTTTGGATGGATGGATAGAATAATGGATGGATGGACGGATGGATGGATAGATGGGTAGATGGATGGAGGGTTGGCTGGGTGGATGGGCAGATGTGAATCAGTGGCTTCCTCTTCCATGTAAATCTTAACTCTCATCTCATGTAAGCCATTCATTTACCTTCTCCTTGGATATAGCTCTTTCAGTATTAGGGAGAAAAGCCAGTCCCAGTGACAGTTTTGAGTTGCACATGTATAGCCACTTGAAGGGGCCCATTTTAAGGACTGTTCCCACATTTTCATAGTCTGCTGTCCAATTTTAAACTGTGTTTTTCCCATGTTTTTAGATCACCAAGTATACAGGCAGGCAAGAGTTCCTTGGTTCCATAAGCTGCCTCGTTAAAGACATCAGCTACCCTCTGAGAATCGTTCTGTCCCACCTCCACATTTCTTTATGCTCCAGAGCTGAAAATGCGTAAGGCACGGCTGTTCTCAGCCATTAGCAAAATTGACCGCTGCTCATATATGCAATTTGAGAAGGTCAAGCATATCCCCTGCCCCTGATAATTCACCCAAACTCCTGTTCCACCAAGATGAGAGGATCCTTTCTTTGCACGAACTTGTTTTTCTTATTTATTGGATCCAATATAGGCTAGGATTTACCTTGTGGATTTTGTAGAATAAAAGGTAAAAAGGACATTGGGAAGAGGTTCAGACCCTGGATTCTTTATTCTGAGTGGGCAGTGAACTTGGAAATGTATTGAACTGAGAAAGAGGAATGGGAGTACGGCACCCACAGGCAGCTTACTTCCTTCACTACTCTTGTAAAAATGTACCCTGGCTTCAGAAGCCTTGTTTCACCTGATAGGCCACCGCTGGCTACCAGGCCAAACTGATTGCTGTCAACCCACACATGGCCCCACCACTGGGATGGCTGAGCAGAGACTCTGCCCTGTAGCTCCCCAATGGGTTAAGGTGATTTCAGCAATGAAACACTCCTCCAGGGCACAGGAAATGAACCTATGGACTCCCACAGCTGGTTTAGTGCCCGGTTGGTTTAAATGTGCTTGAAGCCAAGGACAGTAGGTGACTCAGATGGTCCTCAGCGTATTTATTTATTCTTTGTTATCTGGAGATTTTTCTGAGGCCGTGGTTTTTGTCCTGTGAATTTGTCCTTGATACATTTATTTTTGTTGGCACTGGGGTTGGTGCCCAAACTACAGCAGAGCAAGCCCCACAGAAGGCATTGGAAGAGAGTCATTGTAGAGATGGGGAGGCTGCTTTCTCTTTCTGATCATGGAGAGCCTCCTGACATTCTGGCCTCCTCCTTTTCTGAGCCATCTCCCTCATGAAGAGCGCAGGGAAGGGAGGGAGATTGTTCTGGGGAGGAGCTGCTGAGACGGTGGCACCATGGAGTTCTCACTGCAGCAAGAATTCAAAGAGAGAAGCTTCAGGCAGAGTCTTTCTTAACTCAGTTTTGGGAGCCCCAGGTTTGGCTTCTGGAACTCCTGGACTCTTGTTTCCCATCACCACTGGGGGAGCAGGACTCATCCTGGGCTCTGAGTCTTCTGAACTGGCCAGGGCTTCCAGCAGCTGGGAGGTGTCCTGGGGAGCCTTGCCGCCATGCGTCCCCTAGAGGAGCAGCCGCAGCCTGTCATTGGGTTGTGCCACCACTGGCCACTCTGGCTGTGCTAAAGCATGGTGTTTCCTTATTCACACTGACTTTATTCACCAGTCAGCTAATGCCATGCTTTTCTTGGCATGAAAGTGTTGCAGCTTTATTAACACAAGGATACCCAACTGAACAAGCATTCATCTCTCACATTACATCAAATTAGCATGTACAAAATTAATATTCCTGACCTTGCTAGTGGGAAGAGCAATCAATCTAGGGGAGGTTATCATCCCATCGTGGCCAGCCTTCTGCAGAAGTCCTGGCTATCGGGGCTGCAGCCACCTTTTCTTCCCCCAGCACCAAACCATGCCCTTCTGGACCCTCTGGACCTTTGGGTATTCCCCTGCTTTCTGGGGAGCTGCAAAGCCCAGCAGCGATGTCTGGAAGGCCCCTGGTCTCCCTGGACCCATCCAAGAAAGCCCTTCTCTGTTTGTTCCCAGAGGCCATGACCTCCAGCATCCTAGGTGGCGTCTCTAGGTGACTCTGGGTGCCCAGGTGGATGGATGGAGACAGAAGACTTGTGTTCCCTACTGAATTGTCACCTCCTGGGTACCAGGCATAAGCAATCCTCTAGAACCATTCTGTTTTCTCCCTGCCTATTTAATAACTAGACAGAGGCCTAACATGCAATCCAATCATATTGGTACCCCCCAGAGTATGTTTAGCTAAGCCCCCTCCACTCCATCCCACACTTACTCCTGCCATTTCCTCCTCTCTTTACACAAAAGGGAAGTCCTGCCTCCATCCTGTTGCTTTGAACCCCTCCCAGACGAGAACCAGGAGGGTGTACCTTCATCGTGATGTTTCATGTTCCCTGAGGGCCAGGGGGAATGTGTTTCATTAGGGGCAACATACCTGAGCCTCCTCCCTATCTATCCCTCACACCCGCCAGCACTCTGGGCCAGGTCTGGGGGCAACTGCCTCTGAGTAGCCTATTTTGTGGGCCCTCAGGACATCTGGGGATGGCTCCAGGTCCCAAATCAGGTTGCGTCAGACAGAGCTGATAGGCACGTGTGGTTACCCTGAGAAAGGAATCCCCTTGCTTCATCATAGTAAGGTGTGTGCCACGTTTGCACAGCAGAGAGCTCCCACATATAAGCATAACCCGGGGGCACAGTGTGTAAGGCACTTACAAGAGTCCTTTGTCAAGCAGAAATTCTCATGTCAAATGGATCAGTTCATCCAGATTTTCCAGGTGTATTGAGAATAAGCTGAGATTTAGGTGAAATTTTCTGGGGACTTTGAGCTCTTTCCCTGACACAGAGGAAGGTGATTCAAGGCAGAAGCCCAGTGGACATGGGCACTGGGTTCAGCCTGGAGGAGAATGTGGCCCAGCTGGGAGCTGAGGGCTGTAGGGACAGTGGCAGCCAGTCTTAGAGCCAGTGTCCAAGGTGGCCACCCCAGCTGCCACCGTGCTGCAGGGCATCTGGCTTCAACCCCTACCCTGGAAATGGGGCACTGGGGATCTCAAGTCAGTTCCATGCAGTGGTGTGGAGCGGGACTTAGTCCATGTTCCTGCCTGCTTCCTTCCTAGAATCCCTGCAGCAGGGGCTGGGGCCTGGGGAGGAGAGCTGTGCTTGATCAGTAGCACTAATGCTGCAAGTGTGAGTCTGACATTGTCTCTTCCTTTCTCACCTCCTTTCCTTGCCCTTTATTTCCCTCCCTTTTTCTTCCCCTCTCTATCTAACTTTCTTCCTTTTCTGCAGCCCCCATTTTAAGGCTGCCCAGAAGGAGGAGGGATAGAACCCAAGCCCCAGTGGGAGCTCTCACCCCAGCAGGGCTTGGTGCTGGTCCCCTCACTTCCATCTTTCCTGGAAGGCAGGGAGGTCAGCGTAGAGGGTCTTTACAAGAGGAGGGATGAGCCTAGGGGCCATCCCCTGGCCCTGCCTCCCAGATGCCCAACAGCGGGCAGCCTCCTGTGCTCCCATGGAGCACAACCCCTGTGCAGTTGGTGCACCTCTATTTGTAAAGTCTCTTTAACTTGCAAAAGTCCTTTATGCCCACTCCTGATGAAATCCTTGGTTGCCTGCAAACACCTAGCAGGCGGATGTGCCTAGTTGCATCTTCCCATTCCTCCCTCCCATTTGTGGATGAAGAAACTGATGCTCCCAGACATGAAGTCAGTCATCACAGCCACAGGGCTAATCCATGGCAGGGCAGGAGCTGAGACCCAGGGCCTCCCTGCCTAATATCACATTGTTTCCCAGAGAAAAATGAAATGCGCAAACAGCAGGTCCTGCCCCTCATGCTGGAATTTCAGTGCTCTGGGAGGCGGAGGCTGGAGGATTGCTTGAGGTCAGGAGTTCCAGAGCAGCCTAGGCAACACAGCAAGACCCCATCTCTAAAAAAAAGATTGCTTTTAATTAGCATAGTGGTGCTTACCTGTAGTTCCAGCTACGAGGGAGGCTGAGGCGGGAGGATCACTTGAGCCCAGGAGTTCGAGGCTGCAGTGAGCCATGATCACACCACTACACTCCAGGCTGGGTGACAGAGCAGAGAATTGCCAGGTCCTCTGCAGAGTGCAGCTACTGCCCTCCTGGATGGCTCTCCACATTGGGTTGCTGTGGCTTTTGATTTATCCCCTGCTATCTCCTCCTGCCATTTCCTTGGGATCTGTTCTGTGGTGGGCCCAGGTGTGAGGGAGGCAGGTAGGTGGGGAGTGAGAAGTGGTCAAGCTGCCTCGTGAGCATCTTGGCACTTTTCCTTGTCCAAGCACATTCTGCAGCAGAAAAGGGGACTTAGTGCCTGCGGAGCACTTAGGCATTGAAGCTGATTCTGGCTATGAGGAAAGGGCAGGAGGGTCTGCAGAGATTGCCATGCATGAGTCCTGGAGAGCCTGCTTGGGAAAACACACCTGACAGCCACCTTCCCAAGCCATCATCCTTCTTTCTTCTTTTTTCTTTCTTTTTTTTTTTTTTTGAGACAGCCATGCTTTCTTATCCAGGCTGGAGTGCAGTGGTGTGATCACAGCTCACTGCAGCCTTAAACTCCTGGGCTTAAGTGATCCTCCAACCTCAGCCTCCTGAGTAGCTGAGACCACAGGGGTGCACCACCATTCCCACCTAATTTTTTTTTTTCTTGTAGAGACAGGGTCTTGCTATTGTTGCCCAAGCTGGTCTCAAAATCCTGGGCACAAGCAATCCTCCTGCCTCAGGCTCCCAAAGTGCTGGGGTTACAGGCACAAACCACTGTGCCTGGCCTGCAAGCTGTCTTCTGCACAGTTTCGCGTCTCTGATGTGATCCCACCTGTGTGAGGGCCTGAGAGGGGCTCTCGGAGACTTGTGGAGGCCCCGGGGCCTGTTCCTCCTGGGGCTTCCCTGGCCTTGCTGGCTTCTTTTTGTCTTCTTTGCCCAGGACAGCTCCAGGTCACCCCTGGGGCAGAAACTGGCGCTGTCTTCAATATGCTTCCTGCTGGCGGTGTCCACCAGAGTTGGCTGAGTAGTTAATTTCCTTTTTGGTCACCCCTTCAACTAGTTAAATTATTATTAAAAAAATAAAACAAACAGAAAAAACACTGGCCGGGTGCAGTGACTCACTCCAGCTCTTTGAGAGGTGGAAAGGAGCAGATCACGAGGTCAGGGGATTGAGACCAGCCTGGCTAATACGGTGAAACAAATACTCTACTAAAAATACAAAAAAAATTAGCCGGGCATGGTGGCACATGCCTGTAGACCCAGCTACTCGGGAGGCTGAGGCAGGAGAATCGCTTGAACCCAGGAAGCAGAGGTTGCAGTGAGCCGAGATTGAGTCATTGCACTCCAGCCTGGGCAACAGAGTGAAACTCCGTCTCAAAACAAAACAAAACAAAACAAAAACGGCAGTCTTATCCTGGCGTGGCATCTGGTACCTATAGTTCTAGCTACCCAGGAGGCTGAGGTGGGAGGTTGGCTTGCGTCCAGAAGTTCGAGGCTGCAGTGAGCTGTGATTGCACCACTACACTTCAACCTGGGTGACAGAGCATGACTCTGTCTCAAAAAAAAAAAAAAAAAAAGAAAAAGAAAAGAAAAGAAAGAAAATACAGATCACCCTGTGTCATTTGAAAATCTGAGTATTGAGGGAAGTAGGAGAAAAGACCCGGAGTCCTCAGCATTGGAACAGACCCGTGGCGGCTCCCCGAGGTCCACTTTTACCTTGGTGACCACCCTCAGGGCCACTTTTGCACCAGGCTCCAGGCCCTCTCCGTCAGAGTCCTTTCCACTAAAATAATCTTTTGTCCTTGTCTCTTTTCAAATCGCCATCATCCGTGTTCTCTCTCTCCATTCCTACCTCCCACGCCCCTCGGTGGCCTCTCTCTCCCCGACCCCAGCCCTAGTGGATTCTTGCCTTCCTCTCCCATCTCTCTTTCTCCCTCTGTCCTCTCTCTGCAGGCCCCTCCTCTCTCCCTGCACCCTTCTCAAACCCCGGGATGATTGATGGCCCCTTCCCTCTTCAGTCCTTTCTTCTCCTTTCCCTCCTTTCCCTGCCTCCTCCTCTCCCTCCTGCCTCTACCGTTTCCTCCATCACAGTCACAGGCGTCCTTATGGACAGATGACCAGAGGCGCTCGTTGCCGAGAGGGGTGCTTTTCTGGGCTCCCCATAATAAGAAGACATGGAGAAAAGGAATCTGTAAGAAGTTTTAGCCAGCAAAGCACCTTCCCAGGGAAAACAGAGGGCTGTAACTTCAGAACCTTCATTTCAGCCCAGAAAATGCTAACGTTCACAGGGCAGTTGACTTGGAAGTTGCGTTGGGGAGCGGGACGCAGCTATGCTTGCTTTTCCTTTCTTTCCACCCACACCCCGTGCCCCTTCCCACCCCTGACTTGCCCACCCATGGCCCCCGTGGCTGGAGTGTGCAGGTCTGAGCCGACACTTCATCTTTTGGGAGAGATTCCTAACTGTGTGATGAAGGTAATTCCTCCTTGTCCAGAAACGAATTCGGTTATGCCTCAGCCTACTGTTTTATATTTATATTGAAACATATTAATTTGTTTTTACCTAGAGGTTGAGTTTAGTTAATGACAACAATACATATTAATGAAAGAATTGCTGCCTCCAGACCCTTGCTGGCCACAGTAGGCCAGCTCCCTTCTCTCTCTGGACATGATACGTCTGTCATCCCCACATACGTGGTGTGGAAGCCATGCCAGTGGTGAACTGAGGGTGGGGATATTTGACCTTCCTTTGGGGGGCAGGTATGGATCCTACTGGGCTAGTCAGAAGGCTCTGTCGGGCTGCCCGCTCCTCATTCCAGGGACAGGAAGCTCCCTCCCTCACTTCCTGTGTGGTCCAGTGTCAGGGGACCAGGGTGTGGATCTTAGGAGTTCAGGCAAATACCCTGTCTACCTCCAGCGACTTATCCTGAGGGGTTGCAGTAGAGGGCTTGGGGTCAGAACTGGTTCGTCAGTGCAAGTGTGCTGTGAAAATAGCCAGAGCTCCTGTTTACTTCTCTGCAAAATAGAGATGATTTTTCCACCTTCTTTGACCATTGGGAGAACCAGATGTGATGAATGTGAACACAGCTCCTAAATATGCTCGTATTACGCAGGATCCCTGTCTTGTCTTTGATTTTTGTTTTTCTGTGTGTTCGTTTTGCTTTCCATTGAGTGGCCTTCCAAGGTCGTTGTGCTAGAGAACTTTGCAGAAAGCTTTTGTAAGTTTGGGAGCTTTTATTTCTCATGGATGTGTGTCTCTACCCAGGAGTCCCATTTGGTTCTGTACATGCCAAGTGCTTCGGTTCAGGCAGTTGTCTGGAAACGTGTCCTTGGCACTCAGCTCTTGAGAGATCGATGGCTGTCTTGCCACTTGAAGCACACACACTTCATTGATGGGGTAAGGAGAGTGACATGTTCGTGGGGAAGTGGGTGCAGCCGTTCCGCAGGGGCTCACGTCTCAAAGGGAGACTCAAGGGAGGGACTTGGGGAAGCATGGGTTGCAATGTGGGTGCCCAGTCCGCCCCTCACTTGCTAGCCCCTGCTCACTCCTTTGCAGCTGTTGGCTTGGTTTGAATGAGAACCTCCTCCCCCTCACAGTCTAGCTGCCTCCTCCATGGGAGCTGGCAGGAGAGGTTCCCATCTTATTCGTTCAAGAGAAAAGAGGGATAGAGGGATGGACGATAATGCATTCTTTTTCTTCCACTTCCACTTTCACTTTTCCTTTTTTTTTTTTTTTTTTTTTTAGACAGTTTCGTGCTCTGCTGCCCAGGCTGGAGTGCAGTGACATGATCTCGGCTCACTGCAACCTCTGCCTCCCAGGTTAAAGCGACTCTCACCTCTCAGCCTCTCCAGTACTTAGGACTACAGGTGCCCGCCACCATGCTGGGCTAATATTTTTACATTTTTAGTAGAGACACGGTTTCACCATGTTGCCCAGGATTGTCTCAATCTCTTGAGCTCAGACAATCTGCCTGCCTCAGCCTGCCAAAGTGCTGCTAGGATTACAGGTGTAAGCCTCCGCACCTGGCCTACTTTTTTTTTTTTTCTTTTTAAGAGACAGAATCACTGTGTCACCCAGGCTTTAGTGCAGTGGTGTCATCATAACTCACTGCAGCCTCAATCTCCTGACTCAGGCAATCCTCCTGCCTCAAGCCCCTAAGTAGTTGGGACTACAGACCATGTCACCATGCCTGGTTAATTTTTAAAAGAATTATAGAGATGGGTCTTGCTGTATTGCCCAGGCTGGTCTTGAACTCCTGGGCTCAAGTGATTCTTCCACCTCAGCCTCCCAAAGTCCTGGGATTATAGAAAAGAGCTACCATACCCAACCGATAATGCTTTCCTAAAGAGGATATTTGAGTGTGGGCACAGCTTGAGGGGCTCCAGTGCAAGGAGACCACCGACTGGGTTGTCTCTTCCCGTCTTCCATGGTGGTGGGTTCCAGTCTACCCCAGAGACCCTTCCTCACAAAGTGGCACTGC
Organism: Cheracebus regulus; assembly: GCA_963574635.1. Lineage (NCBI taxonomy): Eukaryota > Metazoa > Chordata > Mammalia > Primates > Pitheciidae > Cheracebus > Cheracebus regulus. The sequence continues at coordinate 97,589 of CAUYQU010050766.1, read as the reverse complement.
TGAACGTGCCAGTCACATGCAGACAGAACTGGTCTAGGATGGACTTTGGATTTCACGCCAGCACATCTGCTTTGCATTGGGATTGGCTGGACTCAGGATACACTCAGGATATTTTGGCAACTATTTAGGAGGTGTGAAGCAGCCATCTATGGTGTCCATCCATTCATTCATTCATTCATCCCACTGACATGCATTTAGTGGCCACTGTGGGCTGGACAGTAGGGTCGCGGCTGGTATCTAGGGTGTCGGGGTGTGGGGTCTGGTCCTGACCACACAAAGCTGACAGTGTGTTGGAACATCTGGCCGTAGACAAGTGATTCCCATGGCTAAGGGGACAAAAGCTGGAGTCAAAGCCATGCAATCCCCAAGAGCCTTTTCCCTGAAGCCCAGGGAAGCATGGGTTCCCACATTCTCCACTTCACTGCACCTGCCCCAGGGTTTCTAGCAGAGGAGGCAGCACGAGAAAGTGAGGAGTGAGAGATCTTGGTGCATCTCAGAAGCTGAGAGGGGCTGGAGGGGAACCGGGCCGAACAGTGGAGGACTTCCTTTAGGAAGGAAGTTGAGGAATCTAGATGTTCTTCTGAGCCCAGTGAGAAGTTACTGAGGGTATTAAATGGGGAGGTGACATGACCAGCCCGCTGTTTCATATTAATCTCAGCAGCTTCTGCTTGGAGATGAGATTAATATCTGGGGCTGGGGCTGGAGTCAAGGAGTTGGTTGGGGATGGGGTGAGAGATGCGAGTGGCTAGACTGGGCCCATGTGGGAGGCTGCAGAGAGAAGGGAGAATCCTGTTACAACTCCTTGCTGCTGGACATGACCCCCTGTAACCTCTTTGAAATGAGACAGCCACCATCCATTGCTGCCCTACTGCGTGCAAGACTAAGAATGGAAGGTTCTTGCCCTTAGAGAATTCAGTCAAGAATGCACAAAACGTTAAGGAGCAACAAGGAATTTAAATAATCTCAAACACCGTTGGAGACAGTAGCAGAGTTTCCTAAGGTCATACGTGATGCATTGTCAGGTGGAATCGATGGACAGTGCCTTCTGTTGGTGGGGACCAGGTTCTCGGCAGCCCTGCCCCACGCTGCTGTTGACTTCTCACCACCTGCACAGTGACTGGAAACACCCAGTCTTTCCCCCTCTCCTTGCCTGATACAGGGCATTTGCTCTGCCAGCTTCCAGAAGCCCTTCCTTCTATCCAGACAGGGGTTTTGCGTGTCAAACTCAGTCTAAAGAAAGCACTGAGGAACGACTCGATTTGCTGAGTGTTGGTGAGGTTGGCGTTTGCAGAGAAGGAACCAGATTGAGTGACTTATATCTCAGCTCTTTACCTTCTCAGAAAGGCAATAAAATGATAGACACGTCGCTGAGAAAGGACCTTACCAGTATTACTCTGGTGCGCCATATCATTCAGAGAGGGAAGTGGAGGCCTAGAGGAAGAAAACTCTGCTCTGCTCAGCGTGTGGAAACCTGCCTGGCTCCTGTGGGTGCTTGATGTGCATTTGTGGAGTGCCTTTCATCCCATAATTCCCTCATCTCACTGCATCAAATTCCATTTTCTTGAACATTTTTAAAGTTCAGTAGTCAAGAGGATAAATGATATTCTCAGAGTAGTGAAATTATTGCAAAGCATGGTGGAAGGATGGGTATTTTCCTTTATTTTTATGGATTTATTTGTTAATTTTTGGAGATAGGGTTTTGTTTTGTTGCCAGGCTGGAGTGCAGTGATGGGTCTTGGCTCACTGCAACCTGCGCCTCCCAGGTTGAAGCAATTCTCCTGCCTCAGTCTCTGGAGTAGCTGGGACCACAGGCATATGCCACCATGTCCAGCTAATTTTTTTTTTATTTTAGTAGAGATAGGGTTTCACCATGTTGCCCAAGCTGGTCTCAAACTCCTGAGCTCAGGGAATCCACCTGCCTTGTCCTCCAAAAAAAGTGCTGGGATTACAGGCATGAGCCACCACACCTGACCTTGCCCTTTATTTTAATGTGGAGGAGAGAACCAATGGGTAAAAGTCTTAGGCTCCACCTAAGGAAATACACCTTTGGATCGGAAAAGAAAATGGTCATTTGAACAGGGAGTGAGGCTCCCATCATAGCCATGAGGGTGTGCGCTTATAAGGACCCTCAGAAACCATGACAAGGCCAGGGGTGGGGTGTGCGGTGAGGCAAGGTCTCTCCAGGACCCAGTTCTCCTTGGCACTAGAGCCTTTTAATTCTCCTCTGAGTTGGATCTTGTTCCCACCAGGGAGGTTGAGAGGTTGGCCTTTTCTTTCCATATTGATTTCCTCTTTGGTCATCAGACTGATCACATGCTGACACTGCTGTGTAATTTACAAAGCATATAGGTGCATGTTGTGGGCCAGCCCGGGATGGGAGCTGGTCACATCATTGATGATGCATGTGTTGGGGAGGGGTGCTCTGGTAAGCCTGGGCTGGGTTGGTGCTTGTGCTACAGAGGTGGGGAAAGCTCTAGCCATGGGGGGATGCATTGCTCCTGGGTGGGAGGTGGGCTGGCAGAGCCCCTGGCTTCCCCACTCACCTGGCAGCCTCCACCCGCAGAGGACTCTGTCATGTTCACTATTGGCTCTGCTTCTTCTGGCTGCTGGTGGCTTCTTGTAGTGGCTGCTTTGAGGCCATTTCTCTCCCAGACTTAATTTCATGGGAGCTACTGTAATAGGAGCAAAATCCCCAGGGTGTGGGGTTTGTACTGCAGACTGTGGTTCCAAGGGGTGTCTGCAGGAAAGAAGGGACTTTGATATCTTTGCCTATCTATATCACAGGCATCTACGGCCTGGGCATTTCCTAGAGTCTCAGTGAGAGGGACACCAGCTATGGGATTTCCTCCTCTTTTCCTGTTTACAATAAAACCCTACTATGGAAACATCATATATGCGTGCACCCCATGCACTTCTGCAGACAATGGGCTGTGTCTAGCTAAACCCAGCCTACCCCGCTCCAGCTGTTCCCCGAGAGGATTATAAGAGAGGTTGCAGACCCACCTGGATGCTCTGACCTCACTCATACCCAGCTAGGATAGCAAGCCATTGTTCCGTTTGCACAAGACTGAATGGATTCCCGGGATGCAGGACGTTCAGTGCTGAAACCAGGACAGGACCAGGCAAACTGGGATGCTTGCTTACTCTGCCTCGGCTGTTATTCCTTCAGGCCTGCCACCCCATTGGAGTTTTAAGTCCAGATTTCTAGAATATGCTGCACACTGAGGAAGCCTGTTGAGGGACGGGTGGCAGAGGGTGGAGAATGAGACGTCGTCTTTTCTTTTTCTTTTTCTGTTCTTTTTCCAACGCATGCATTCCCAGTCTTCATTGTGGCCAGCACAGGAGCCTCCATTGGCCAGCGCTATATTTCCATATGCATTTGGTCCTGGCCCTAGGAACAGAGCTTTTGCCATCTTTATTTGTCATCTCGAAGTGCATGACCTCAAACTTGAGGTTCCCCACAGCACCTCACACTCAGCTGACCGATTGCAGCAGGGCATTCCCTTCTGGTCATGTGTAAAGAACATCCATGGCTCCTGCACAAGACTCTTGCTTTGTAGTTGGCAAATGAGCAGAAGTACCCGCCTCCCTGCAGCTGATGTGTGTACCTGGGACAGTTCCCATCCAAGTTCACATGACATCAGTGTTGGGATTCCTTGTGTCTCGACTTAGGAATCTTGGCACTGAAAGCAGGGGCTTAGGAGCAAAAGAATCACACTTGCCCTGGAAGGAACGAGGGAGCCTGTCTGTTTGGCTTCCAGGGGCTCATTTCACTGGTGTTGGTTTGTTTTCTGATGTGAAATGGAACAGGGACAAATCTTTAAAGTTAGTGGAGTCAATTCCACAAGCAAAGCTTTTCGTCTTTTCTTAAGAGCTTTTCATAGAAATCAGCCTTGCAATTGGCACTGCAGCCTTCCAACCACCTAACACGTTTCCCTGCTGGCCTTTCAAAGCAAACAAGTATTTAGGAGCTGACAAGACAGAGTCACTTTTCCCCCCTTTTCCTTTACCTTGAAATTATACGTAGCCACAGGGCTGGCCATGCCTCACAGGCCAAAAATCTACTCCGATGCAGTATGCAGTGACAAATGAGTTTAGTAAGGGTAATGCAAGTCACCAAATGCAAGAGAATGAAAAAAAAATCACCCTGTTGCATGAACACAAGTATTCTCCAGGCTCTGCGTCTCTGGATATGTGTCTTCCAGAACCTGCAGGCGCGTGGCCTGCCCTCCACCTGTGTGGGAACGCATGTTGGATTTACATCCCATTACATCGCTTCCAGAAAGACAGCATCTCTGTTGGATGCCCATGAAGCTTATACTGAGTAAATATTGACAAAATAGTCTAAAGAGCAAACACTTTGACATTTGTAAGGTCCACTGGAAGGTCTTGTATATATTTATACAGAAGGAATGAGCACCGCATACCAATTTTCCTGAACTTGTTCTGACATGATTCTGCATGGAGAGTGTGTGTGTGCAGGTGGCTGCGAACGGCAGAGTGTTCACATGGAGGACGGGGCTGGGGGCTAGGTGGTAGCCGGTCAAGGTGTCGCCTCTCAACCAGAACGAACCCACACCTATCCCTGCCAGTAAACTTACCTCTAAGCTTTTCTGAGACCTACTTTTCCAGAAGGAAGAAAGAAAGAAAAAAAAAAGCCACAAAACCTTGTTTTTCATTTATTACAATGAATGCGCTTTCTTTTTACTTCGTAAAAATTTTATTGATGCTTTTATACTTTATATTTATTAAAGATTAAGCTTCAAAAATATAATGAGTAAAAAATGCTTGCTTAATTTAAATTGTGAATCTGTCTGTTAAGAAATGCATTAGGGGTAGGAGAAGCATAAGACATATTAATTGACAGACAGGAACTGCTGTCTCTGAGGTTGATACAAGTAATTTATTACTTTAGAAATGAATGCCACCTCCAGAATGTGCTTCATTAATTTCAAATTTAGTTTTAATTTCAAGCTGTTGCCCCTTGAGAAGAATAAGGTGGCAAATTATGTTTGAAGAGCAGATTTTTTTTTTTTTTTTGCTCCAAAGAAACACCACATTTTAACTATTTAATTTTACAAGTAAATGTACCCATCTGGGTTGCTGTGTTTTCCTGAGAGCCCAGAACATATTCCAGGTAAGATCAACACGTACTAATGCTTTTTTTTCTTTCTCTCCTTCTCCCTCTCTCTCTTCACTCCATCCCACCTGTCTCTCGTTCCCACCTGTTATCATGGCAGCCTATGTTTCCGAAGAGTTAAAGGCTGCTGCCCTGGTGGACGAAGGTTTAGACCCCGAGGAGCACACGGCAGATGGCGAGCCCTCGGCCAAGTACATGTGCCCGGAGAAGGAGCTCACCAGGGCCTGCCCCAGCTACCAGAACTCCCCGGCCGCCGAGTTTTCCAGCCACGAAATGGACAGCGAGTCACACATCAGTGAGACCAGTGACCGAATGGCTGACTTTGAAAGTGGCTCCATCAAGAATGAAGAGGAGACCAAGGAGGTTGTGGTCCCCTTGGAAGACACGACCGTGTCAGATAGCCTGGAGCAGATGAAGGCCGTGTACAACAACTTCCTCTCCAACTCCTACTGGTCCAACCTCAACCTCAACCTGCACCAGCCCTCCTTGGAGAAGAACAACGGCAGCAGCAGCAGCAGCAGTAGCAGCAGCAGCAGCTGTGGCAGTGGGAGCTTCGACTGGCACCAGAGCGCCATGGCCAAGACCCTGCAGCAGGTGTCGCAGAGCCGCATGCTCCCGGAGCCCAGCCTCTTCAGCACTGTGCAGCTGTACCGGCAGAGCAGCAAGCTCTACGGCTCCATCTTCACGGGGGCCAGCAAGTTCCGCTGTAAGGACTGCAGCGCCGCCTATGACACCCTGGTGGAGTTGACGGTGCACATGAACGAGACGGGGCATTACCGCGACGACAACCATGAGACCGATAACAACAACCCCAAGCGCTGGTCCAAGCCTCGCAAACGCTCCTTGCTGGAAATGGAAGGGAAGGAAGATGCCCAGAAGGTGCTGAAGTGCATGTACTGTGGTCACTCGTTTGAGTCCCTGCAGGATCTGAGTGTCCATATGATCAAAACAAAACACTACCAAAAAGTGCCTCTGAAGGAACCCGTCACTCCTGTCGCCGCCAAAATCATCCCTGCCGCTCGGAAGAAAGCTTCCCTGGAGCTGGAGCTCCCCAGCTCCCCGGATTCCACAGGTGGAACCCCCAAAGCCACCATCTTGGACACCAACGATGCCCTTCAGAAGAACTCCAACCCCTACATCACGCCAAATAACCGATATGGCCACCAGAATGGGGCCAGCTACGCATGGCACTTTGAGGCGCGGAAGTCGCAGATCCTGAAGTGCATGGAGTGTGGGAGCTCACACGACACCCTGCAGGAACTCACGGCCCACATGATGGTCACTGGCCACTTCATCAAGGTCACCAACTCGGCCATGAAGAAGGGGAAACCCATTGTGGAGACGCCCGTCACACCTACCATCACAACCCTGCTGGATGAGAAGGTCCAGTCCGTGCCCCTGGCGGCCACCACCTTTACGTCTCCCTCCAGCACACCCGCCAGCATCTCCCCAAAACTGAATGTGGAAGTCAAGAAGGAAGTCGACAAGGAGAAAGCGGTCACTGATGAGAAACCCAGGCAAAAGGACAAGCCTGGCGAAGAAGAGGAGAAGTGCGACATCTCTTCCAAATACCATTACTTGACTGAAAATGACTTAGAAGAGAGTCCCAAGGGGGGGCTCGATATTCTTAAATCCCTGGAAAACACAGTGACATCTGCAATCAACAAGGCCCAGAATGGCACTCCTAGTTGGGGGGGCTACCCCAGCATCCACGCTGCCTACCAACTTCCGAACATGATGAAGCTGTCCCTGGGTTCATCGGGGAAGAGCACACCCCTGAAACCCATGTTTGGCAACAGTGAGATTGTCTCCCCGACGAAAAACCAGACCCTGGTCTCTCCGCCCAGCAGCCAGACCTCCCCCATGCCTAAGACAAACTTCCATGCCATGGAGGAGCTGGTGAAAAAGGTCACTGAGAAAGTTGCCAAAGTGGAGGAGAAGATGAAGGAGCCGGATGAGAAGTTGTCCCCGCCCAAGCGGGCCACTCCATCCCCGTGCAGCAGCGAGGTCGGGGAGCCCATCAAGATGGAGGCGTCCAGCGACGGGGGCTTCCAAAGCCAGGAGAGCAGCCCCAGCCCCTCGAGGGATGGGTGCAAGGACGGGAGCCCCCTGGCCGAGCCGGTGGAGAATGGCAAGGAGCTGGTGAAGCCCCTGGCCAGCAGCTTGAGCGGCAGCACGGCCATCATCACTGACCACCCGCCCGAACAGCCTTTTGTTAACCCTTTGAGCGCCCTGCAGTCAGTCATGAACATTCACCTGGGCAAGGCCGCCAAGCCCTCCCTGCCTGCCCTGGACCCCATGAGCATGCTTTTCAAGATGAGCAACAGCCTGGCAGAGAAGGCTGCCGTGGCCACCCCGCCGCCCCTGCAGTCCAAGAAGGCAGACCACCTCGACCGCTATTTCTACCACGTCAACAATGACCAGCCCATAGACTTGACAAAAGGGAAGAGTGACAAAGGCTGCTCCTTGGGTTCAGTGCTTCTGTCACCCACGTCCACAGCCCCAGCAACCTCCTCATCCACGGTGACAACGGCAAAGACATCTGCCGTCGTATCATTCATGTCAAACTCGCCGCTACGCGAGAATGCCTTGTCAGATATATCCGATATGCTGAAGAACTTGACAGAGAGCCACACGTCAAAATCCTCCACTCCTTCCAGCATCTCCGAGAAGTCTGACATTGACGGGGCCACTCTGGAGGAGGCTGAGGAGTCGACGCCTGCCCAGAAGAGGAAGGGCCGCCAGTCAAACTGGAACCCCCAGCACCTCCTGATCCTCCAGGCCCAGTTTGCCGCCAGCCTCCGGCAGACCTCGGAAGGGAAGTACATCATGTCAGACCTGAGCCCCCAGGAGCGAATGCATATCTCCAGGTTCACTGGGCTGTCCATGACCACCATCAGCCACTGGCTGGCCAACGTGAAATACCAGCTTCGAAGGACAGGTGGAACAAAGTTCCTCAAAAACCTGGACACTGGCCACCCTGTCTTCTTTTGTAATGACTGTGCGTCCCAAATCAGGACTCCTTCTACGTACATCAGTCACCTAGAGTCACACCTAGGCTTCCGGCTACGGGACTTATCCAAACTGTCCACTGAACAGATTAACAATCAGATAGCACAAACCAAGTCACCATCAGAAAAAATGGTGACATCCTCCCCTGAGGAGGACCTGGGGACCTCCTATCAGTGCAAACTTTGCAATCGGACCTTTGCCAGCAAGCACGCTGTTAAACTCCACCTTAGCAAAACACACGGGAAATCTCCGGAAGACCACCTTCTGTATGTCTCTGAGTTAGAGAAACAGTAGCATTTGCTTTTGATAGAAAGGACTGCAGTTTGCTTTGAGGGAAACTGTGGAAGGCACCTTCAGGCCCCTTCTGACTCGTTGATCTTCGCACATGTTCTTATTTTAACTGCAGAGAATCACTCTGGGCTGGACTGTTTTGTATAACTGTACAGTGTTTAATAGAGGTGCATAATCAGCTGTTGTTACTGGTAAAATATGAAGGTTAAAATGCAGTGGTAAGTGTTTGGAACTTTGTGTAAATGGGATTTCGTTGTGAGCATCCTCCGATGCTTCAAGCTGCATGCATTAACAGACAGTTTAATTAAGCATTTATAACGAAATCAGGCACACTTTTTCCACGAGACTCGAGTGTGCTGGCATTCCTCACCCTTTCATCTTTAGCCCTCTGAGTACTTTGAAGCACTTTTGCATTAATTTGGTTAAAAAATAAAATGAAATAATAATAATGTATGAAGCTCTGTTTTTTAAACTCCTTACCAGCTTAGTTATAATGAATAATATGAACCTCCATTTATGCAGGTCTGCAGGGGTATAACACGCCTTGAAATTTAAAAAAATATTATTTTCACATTGAAACATAGATGTATATATTGTATAGATTTCAGACTCTCTTATGAAAAAAATGTGATTGTGGTTAAATGACCCTTTTTTCTTGCATTTATAGCAACAGTGTTTTATGCACCTGCTATGCTCTGGGCATAAGCTGTGCCTATGTATAGTGTATATTTCTTTCTTTTTTTTTAAGGTCTATGGGTTTTGTTTTTTACATGCAAACATTGTAAATTATACAGAAGATACCACAGATAGCATTTATAAAGTATACAGAAACATTATCTGAAAGCAAAGTATGATAGTTTGTTTTGCTATACAGTACATCTATATTGATAGAGGTTCATGTTTAAATTATACATATTTATTAGCATCATATTATCATTTGTTTTGAGCAGTCTGAATAAATGAGACCGGGAAAAACATCCCTGGCAGGCATAAGTATTTTGCACATGATTTTTAAAGGTATTTATTAGAAATCAAAGAACGCTCAAAATAAACTCAGTGCTCAAAGGGTTAAGTCTATTTGAAAAGGTAAAAAAAAAAAAAAGAACAAAAAAAAGAGAACTTGTACTGTATTTCCTAAACATTGATAAAGCCTTTAAAATGTTTGTACTGTAATACTTTGCTTAAAAGTCATGAGGCATTCTGTGATCCAACCTCTTTCACTTATTTATAAGCCCTCTTGGTTGCTATTCCATATCGTAGGATGCCTTTCTATTTCAATTGGTAACTTTCTGTTTTGTTCTTCCTAATTATTCTCCCAAGATCCCACACTGCAGCTTTATCTTTAGGCTTATGAAAGGTAACCCGTGGTTACCGGCTCTCCAAGTGATTCTGTTCTTCTCCATTTTTGGCAGTTAATTTGCAGAAGTAACTGACAGCTGACACCATATGAGAACCTTTGTATAAAATATTGGCATGTAAACAGCACAGACACCGTAACACACTCTGTGCCCTGTTTGGTTGTTGACAATGAAGCACCATTATGTGACTCTTCATATAACCCTTTTTTCTACGGCAGCATTAAAATTGTCTTTTTGCTATAATTTTGTGTTGCGTTCACAATTATGTCTGAAATGTGCTACGACTAACGAGCACATTAAAATTAAATTGTATGCGATCTGTTTATGACGGAGCTGGTTGCTGCGGCTGCCAGGTGCTGGCAGTCGGAAGCTGTGCGTAAATCAGGGGGAGTTTTAGTGAACTTTGGCGTTTGGAGAGCAGGGAGCACTTACTCAGAGGCGGCTTGAATAGAATCTGCACCGAGAATAAGCATTCACAAGAAAGGAAGACATGCCTTTAGAGTTAGATGCTCAGTGCAGAAGGAACATGGCCAGACCCCTAGGGTCAGAGCTTCCGGTCACACCTGGCGACCCACACAGGGGGGTTGCTGGGGTTTGATCTCCCTTCTGGATGCACGGGGGTCACAGGGGTCAGGGCCAAGTAGGGCAGACAGACTTTGGGGTCCCAGATTCTCCCTCCAGTGTTAAAACAGCTACAGAAACAGAACCAAGTGGGGCAGATGGACTTTGGGGTCCCAGATTCTCCTGTGTTAAAACAGCCACAGATAAGCAGGCAGGGGGTTTGTGGGAGGAGACTGAACCCATCCAGGGGAGGAGGGGGAGAACATTTATATGATAATCACAAGCTTTTATTAGCCCTGGCAAATCATGCCAACAAAACGCTGGGAACATCATGTAAAATTGTAAAATACCTTTATTACTATATTCAAACTACTCTCGCAGTTATGCGGAATCATAGCTCCTAACCTAGAATTATACAAATGAGAGATGTATTACATCCATGTAATACATAAAACACCTCAACTTCAAAAAAAAAACACCTCTTTTATTAAAAATTTAAATTAAGCCCTTTCAGAGATGTTCGGCAACACGCCTACGGTTTTTCCGCTCGTCCCCACCCCTTTTTCTCAAGAGGAGTCCAAATTTTTCTGTCTACTCTATTTTCTCTCGGCATTCCATCTTTCTCTGGGTTTTTAGGGGGAAACTCACTACAATTTAAAATGAGTTTTTTTGGCAAATAGTGCTGTGCTAGCTCAGCTCTTGCCTCAGGGTGTGGCACACAGGTGGGTTTTACGGACAGGCAGGGAAGAAGGCAGGTTCCCCTCCTGGTCCAGGGCCTGCACCAGGCCCTGTCTTCTCCATGGCGGGCCTTGGTTCTTTAATGGCCCATTCTTTATCCCACTGACCTTTACCTGGGAGGAGCTGATGGACACATAGGTCTCTCTCTGGGACCGGCTCCCTGCAGAATGTGGCTCAGGGGACAGACACATCCTCCCTCCCCTGCCTTCCGAATCTTCACATCCTGGAGCCCAGATTTCCACTCTTGAATTTTTCACAGGTTAAATATAGCATCGGTTTATTAGAATCCAAAGTCCTGCATCTAACAGATTAAACTGACAACACTTCCATCATCACCAGGGCCCATGTGGCTTGAAGGGAGATGGGATTTGTACAAGTGACGGTGGAACCCCGCTCTTGACAGTTTGGGATAAGGACTCAACAGATTCTGCCCATCTCCTCCTCACCCCACTTTTAGGATCATCTTTCCAATTTGGGGGTCAGAGTGAGGATTGACAAGCCAAGGTAGGTCACAGGCTTTCTCGCTTATGTAGCACCTTGGACGTTTAGCCAGGAAAGTACTGCTCATATTCGTGGGGCGGGGGGCGGGGGGCGTCCATGAATTAATTTTATCTCTAAAGAAACATAAGAATTGGGCAATAGGGCTCTAGGCATGAATGCAAACCTCACTTGGCACAGTAACAATCTCATAAACCAGGCAGCATGGCGGTTATGGCTTGTTGAGGTCTCACCCTACTTGGAAATTCAGGGCCATTTTGTCCTGAGGTTACCAAACCTTTGCCTGGCTGAAGATTGGACCACTGTCCGGAAGAATCTTCCACCCCTAGCCCAGAACGGTGCTGGTTTCCGTGAGATAGGAAGATATAAAGTCCCACTCTACGTCTGCTGTAGTTGTGCGCATGTTCTGTGGTTGCTGTTGTGAGAAAGTGAATGGAGGAAGGCATTGGTCGCTCAAGTCAGGCCTTTAAATGGGTCCAGGGAGGAGGGGGGATGTTGGCAAGGGAGGGAGGTTTTAATCACAGGTGCACAGGTGACCCTGACCTCACCCCGCCCAAGCCTCAGCTTGTTGCAGTCTTACTGTATATCTTCCAACCATCACATTTACGCAGTATCTTAAAATAACATTTGTGATAAATGTGCAATTTAACTAATTTATGGTGCTATGATGTGCTCAGGGCTACATGCAAGATGAAAATCTTAAATGGAGCTTGAACAGCTCACTTCACAACAAGAAATCAATATGCCACATCTTAGCGATTCGCTGCAGTCAACATTTAGCAAAAATATCAGTGATGTATCTTTAAGTTTTAGGCAGCAAGAATTCTATAATTAACCAAAATCCTTACATGTAAGTTAGAGAGGGTTGGTTATGATGAGGACCCAATCTCCCTGGCATCTCTGTTCTATTTTCATTCTGCAAATGGAAAAATATATATATTGATAACCACGAACCAGGCCCTTCTCTGCCCTGCGCTCAGACAGAGGTGACGTGTTCATAGCCTTCCCAGCTGATTTCAGGGCAGCAGTCTTGTGGTTTCTTCCTCAAGTTCAGACCATTCCAGCTAAGTACACTTCACTGATCCCCAACCCTTGACCACCTACAGTTCCAGAGACATGGTGACAAAATACTTAAAGAGGAAAAAAGGCCCTCTAAGCCACCCAGCTCCATCTTGAGGAAGCAGAATTCTGGAGTCAGAAACTTGTGAGTAGCAGAGAGACAGGAGCTGATGGGAAGCCAGGGTGCATCAGACAAGTCCGGGATGAAAACTATCATCTTTAGAGATTTCCAAGTCATCTAATAAAAAAAAAGGTTTTTTTTTTTTTTTAAATAAATCCAATGACTTTATTTTTTTCAAATTCATCTGCCACAGTTCTTTTGAAATTGGAAAATTGCAATCCTGTTTCATTCTGTTGACTAGTTAGCTGGAAAATAATACACTTTGTATTAGAGGAAGCAGCCATACCAATGAAAACACACAAACCTCAACACCGCTCTTTAATAATAAATACTTTAACTTTAAAATAATAGCTATTATCGTCTTAGCTAATGGAGAAATTACCATCGTTACTCTGCCAGATAGTTATTCTTTTGGTAATGGAAACACGAGCCTTCTTTTTCCCTGGGGATTTATTAGTGAGCACTTGTAATCTTTGGCAAAGGCAACCTGAACATATATTCCCCCCTGGAACCCTGTGCTGGTAGATCCTTTTCAGCCTTCAGCTGACCTCACAAAACACAGAAAAGGTGCTCAGGCTTGGACCTCCATGCAGTGCCAGGGCTAACCAGCCTTCGTAAAATATGCTATAGTTAGCTCTGGAAATAATCTGGCTCATTTGGGTAGGACTTCAGCTCTGTCTCTTAGCGTAAAGCTTCGGGGAAGACAAGCCCCTCTGTGACAGAACCAAATGAGCGTGTGGCAGCTTTGTTGCAGCTGAGGGCTGGATTCCCGGTGTCACTGCAGAGCAGCAATCAAACCCAGAGTTTTGTTTCCAGGGAGTTTGCTTATTTTTCTCGCACTCCATTGACTTTCCACAAGCCGGAGGGAGATGCTGTTTGACTCACGGGTGCCATTTTTCTGCCCCTAAGGATTTGACAGGAGGTGACCCCCAGGAGGATTTTAAAGGCAAGTGAACCCTGGAATCGGTGGGCTTTCATGGTTCCAAAGGCCTGCCTCCCAAAGCCTTGGATGATTCAGAACCACATCCCCTGCCCTGCCAAGACAATAGATCAGCCAAATTGTTGGTTAGCAGCCTGACAGTCCATGAAGGCTGGAGCCGCACCAGACAGTCTGAGGATCACTCAGTCCAGGTACTGCTGTGGACATCAGCGGTGGCTTAGGTAAGTCCACAGCTTCTGGAGGCTCAGCATTGGGGTGTCAGTGCCCTACCTCCATTCCAAAAATCCATGTTTTTAAAAAATTACATTCTAATGATAGCAGATCAGGGACATTGCTTTTCTGCCACCTTTGTAGAATGTCAGGTACTAATATATTCTTTTTGTTTGTTTTTTTGAGATGGAGTCTGGCTTCGTCACCCAGGTTGGAGTGCAATGGCACAATCTCGGCTCACTGTAACCTCCGTCTCCTGGGTTCAAGTGATTCTCCTGCCTCAGGCTTCCAAGTAGCTGGGACTACAGATGTGTGCCACCACACCCGGCTTATTTTATTTTATTTTATTTTATTTTGGTATTTTTAGTAGAAATGGAGTTTCACCATGTTAGCCAGGATGGTCTTGATCTCCTGACCTTGTGATCTGCCCACCTTGGCCTCCCAAAGTGCTGGGATTACAGACGTGAGCCACTGTGCCCAGCCAGGTACTAATATATTCTTAATAAATCATTCCCAATGATTAAGATGATAAGAAAGGTGATCTTTTTCCAGAGATTCACATCCAGTTAGCCAACTCAGGAAGTAGCATACATTTACTTACCTTTTAATCTGTGCTGTCCAATGTAGTAGACACTAGCCACATAGGGCTATCCAGATGTAAATTAAATTAAAATTTAGTTCATCAGTAAATCATACAAGCCACATGTGGCTAGCAGCTACTCTTTGAACAGCAGACACAGAGCATTTCCATCATCATAGAAAGTTCCATTGGAAGGCCACACACAGTGGCCCACGCCTATAATCCCAGCCCTTTGGGAGGCTCACTTGAGACCAGGGGTAACATAGTAAACAAGCTGGGCAACATATGGAGACCCTGTCGCTACAAAATAAATAAATAAATAAAAATCTGCTGAGCGTGGTGGCATGCACCTGTAATCCTAGCTACTTGGGAGGCAGGGCTGGGAGGATCTCTTGAGCCCACGAGTTTGAGACTGCAGATTGTGATGTCTCAAGAAAAAAAAAAGGAAATTTCCATTGGACATTGGACAGTTCTGTCTATACCATGATTTACAAAGCAGTTTCCTGGGTAAGAGCTCATGCCTTAATGATATAAGTGTGTTTCCATTTCATGCAGATTTCTAAGAATCCTTATCATCCTGCCAATATGGGCGCAGGCAACATTCTCACATGCTAATACCTCTGATCAAAGCCAAGGACATACATAATTAACCTTGAGCATAAAATTATAAACAGAAGTGCAGGCATTGGTGTATGAACTTGCAGATCATTCTTTCTGCTGTGGATATGATCTGGGCTGCAAACTCCAAAGCCCACAGATCTGATGGATGTGGTCATGACCTTGACCTTGCTCTGCCCTTAGTCAGTGGTGAATCAGGCAGTCCCTGTGCTGTTCCTTGTGCCCCAAGACTTAGAGACAGACTTGGCTCTGTGGCTGGCATGGTTGTCAGCCCCCATGCATGGGTACTGGGACTCCTGTCCCAGGCACCACTGCAGACCCCATTAGGCCTGTGTTCTGGCCTTTGAAGCCCCAGGCAGCAGCAGGGGAAGCCATCCTGCTTTCTTTTTAAAAATTAAAATATATAAATGGGACTTTGGAAATGACTTCTTAAATTTGGGGAGGGGGGGGTTAAGTTTTTAAATTATTGCATTTCAACATTTCAGTTTCATTTTTTTCTTCCACAGCAGGAATCCAGGGACACATTTATGACCATCATAATTGTGAGTTAGAGATCTCCCAGGCCAAGTGAAATGAAATTATGAGAAACTGAAATCTGTTTTAATTGGAGCATTTATGGAAAAAAGAAATCAGAGTGGCTGCTTTTTTTTTTTTCCTTTATGTGACTCTCTTGTTCATGGCCATACCTGTGTCCAGAAACCAGGGCTGGGTAAACTAGAGCCAAGAGACAGCTGAGGGGGAAAGAGAGAGAATGAAATAGGTGTGTCTGTCAGGAAGGAGTCATTTTCTTAGCTTAAAAAAAAAATGGAGGTACGGTTGCCAGAGTTCCGCCTCAGTGACCATGAAACCGAGTCTGCAAAAGCTGAAGGACCCAGCTCCTGAAAGCCTCATCAGGGCTTGTCATTGCTCTAATGAATATCATTTAAATTGCTTTGTATATTGGTGGAGTTTGGATGTCGATTTAATTTGTGCATGTGTTTGAGTTCTTCTGCTTGGCTAGGCTAACAGAGAAGCAGCCGCCTAATGAAAACTGAGTTGGTGACAGTGTGATGAGCTGCAACCCAGTCAAATGAGTTTGAAGGGCTGCTATGACAGCCCTCAGAAAGAAGTGCATGTGGCTGAAGATAGAGGAAGGCAGCTTTCCTGCAATGCATGGACCTGCTGGGCAGCAGGGGCTGCTCTGTGCAGCTGAGGTTGCTGGAGATAGCACCTGTGGGGACCTCGCTCAGCCAAACCCACCCTCACTCTAGTGGATGCTGAGCTTGGGGCACAAGAAATTGTGTCTGTTGAACTGGGGTCTCAGGAATTCTCCCCTTTCTGTGTTGAAATGGCACATAGATGGATTTGCAGGGAGGAGGCAGCCGTAAAGATGAGACTCAGAGTCCATCTCTCCAGCAAGCCTTCCAGCTGATATCATGCAGGAGGTCCTTATGTTTTGGTTACCTAAGAAAGCAGAGGCAGGCCTTCTCCTACATTGCTTTCAACCCAAGGAGTCATGTCCTGATCTTCTTCTCGGGTGGCACAAGCTCACTTCACTACTTTCTTCTTGTATCTGTCTCCCCAGCCATCCTGGGAGGGATGAAGGCTGTAATCTTTGTGATGCCCATTCATAGATGAGGACTGGGGGAGCAGTGGCCTGGCCTGGCCTTGGCCCCAGCATGCCAATCAGGAAGGTCAGCCAGCCTTCCATTTTCAGAAGTGTTAGAAACACGGAGCATCCACCCAGTGACAGCCTTACCCAACCCTCCCAACCCTTGTCTCCAAAAGGGCCATGGTTCTGAGAGGAGTTTGACATTTGGCTCTTGTGTTTCAGTGAGACTAGGACTTGGGTCTCCTGAGGCTCTGGTTTCATCAGCGGCACCCCAGCAGCCTGGATTTTCCTGGGGCTTCTGCACCAGTGGCATGGTCCCAGGGAGAAAGAGACCACAGCACATAAAAGAAACTCTGTTTCCTTTATGTATTACTAATACAGCCTCTGCTGTGTCTGTCTGTTCCCACACTGATAATAAAGACATACCCAAGACTGGGTAATTTATAAAGGAAAGAGGTTTAATGGACTCATAGTTCTACATGGTTGGGGAGGTCTCACAACCATGGAGGAAGATGAAGGAGGAGCAAAGGCACGTCTTACATGGCAACAGGCAAGATGAAGGAGGAGCAAAGGCACATCTTACATGGCAGCAGGCAAGAAAGCATGGGCAGGGGATCTCCCATTTATAAAACCATCAGATCTCATGAGACCTATTCACCTTCACTATCACAAGAACAGCATGGGAAAGACCAGTCCCCATGATTCAATTTCCTTCCGTCAGGACCGTCCTGTAGCACATGGGGATTATGGGAGCTACAGTTCAAGATGAAATCTGGGTGGGGACACAGCCAAATCATATCACCTGCCTTCTTACTGCATTTGTCAAAGGTGTGACCATTGAACAGACAGCCCTCCCTTTACCCTGCTCCCTCCAGCTTCTCATCTCGGCCTTGTCAAATGTTGTCAGTATCCTCATTCTCAATAAGGTCAGCATAGTGCTTGGCAACAGTGATCCCAAAAAAGAAGGTGCTCTGAAATCCCAGCCACATAGCCTCTGCTCTCTAAATGCCCTCTACTCTCACCCCTGTGTGACTCCCTTCCAAGAGGCAAGTGGAAACACAAAAATTCTGAAGTCCAGAGAAAAACATGGGCTTATTCTCCTAAATGGGACTGTAGGCCAGAGACATGAGGCACCCACCAGAAAGACCCATCACTCTCTTTCTAGAAGCCAAGAGATGGCAGAAGGATGGGGAGTGGGGGCAGGGGAAGGAAGGAGATGCTGAGGAGTGGGTGCCTTGTGCTTGGGCCTGACGGAGGCTCTGGGGACACAGGTAGGGGAAGGAGTGGCGGGGATGGAGGGAGCTGCCAGACTCCCAGAGAATGAGTGACAGCAGAGTCTGCAAGGGACTTGACCACCATGGCCCATTTGAACATGGGGGCCTATGGTTTTGTCCTGAGACAGGATCTGAGGAGCATCCCCACAAGACACATGGGAGCCCAGGTGGGTCTCCTTGGACCCTGTACAATTCTCAGGCAAGGATGAGCTCTCATCTCATCTGTGCAGGCTGAGAGAAGGCCCTCAGGGCTCTGTTTCGGCACCTAGAACAAGAAAGAAAATTCCTAAGACCTGCCTTAGCCTTTCATGAGTTTGGAATCAAGCTGGAGAGAGGAGATATGTATGTAGTCAACAATCATGCCAAATCAGTGACAGCATGCAGTGAATGAAGAACACGATTGGGCAGAAAACTAAGTGAAACTGCAGGGCTCAAACCCTGAAACTTGAAGTGGGTCGGCCGGGAGGGCTTCTCTGGGCTGGACAGGGCCTGAGCTAGACTTTGAAGGATGGATGCCACTTGAGCTTACAGAGAGGGGAGGGCTTTGGAGGGTTGGCCCTCTCCTTGGTGGAAGCCACAGGTGCTTGGTCCCTAGATGTCCCTTCTGGCCCTGCTTTGAGATAGTGAGACCGATGGTGTCACTTGTGACATCCTAGGGAGTGCCTTCTGAACTGTCCAAAGCAAAATATCACCATGACCATTTTAGAGATCAGTGCATTTTATTCTATTCCAGTGTGTCTCAGCTGGGGATTTTACTAGAACTTTATACCACAGCTTTTTTTTTGGAGACAGGATGTTGCTCTGTTGCCTGCCTGGCTCTCCCTGAAGGTCAGGTTCAAGTCATATGTTTAGGGTTATGGTCTTGGATGAAAAATGTCCTCTTAATGGGCTCGTAGGTGATTCTTTGTGCATCTTGAATAATGTCTAGCCTCAATTTGCCAAAGAAGGAATAAACTCCAGTGTGAACTTCTGATTCCTCAGGGAGTGGCGTCCCTGATTCAAAAACTTGAATTGGTACAATCATAGCTTGCTGCAGCCTTCAACTCCTGAGCTCAAGTCATCCTTCTGCCTCACCCTCCCTAGTAGCTAGGACCATAAGCATGCAAGCATGCACCACCATACTCAGCTAATCTTTTTTTTTTTTTTTTTTTGGTAGAAAGGGGGTCTTACTATGTTGATCAGGATGGGTATACTACAGCTTTCTTGGCCTTTTAGGGGGTTGCAGGTCCTTCGAGACATACAGGAGAAAGTGGATGCAAGCACCTACATGTATTCACTTAAGTGTAGGGGGACATGGACTCACTGAAGTCCACCTCTAGGCCTTCGTGGTGGATCCCAGTTAACAAATGCTGCTCTCCACTGCCTGGCAGAACCTGTAACTCACAGAGCACCTGTTCCTCTCCAGGGTCTGGGGCCAGGGGTGCTCGTCAAGATGCTGTCAGCTGGGATTTGTTCAGTATCTTAAGCAAAGAAATGAATCTGGGCTCATGTGGCTGAAGTCCAGGATAAGGGGCTTCAGGCCCAGCCAGACATGAGTGCTGAGTGACGTCACCAAGAACCTGTCCCTCTACCCGTCTCAGCACCTCACCTAACTGTCTCTGCCTTGGCCTCAGGCACTTTGCCCTTTGTGGTTGACCCACCCTCCTGTGGCTCTGAAACCTTCAGGAGAAAAGGGCTTCCTTTCACAATAGTGAGAGCCAGAGCTCTCCTGGGTAGGGTCTTACTGGCCAGGATCGGGTCCTATTCCCATGCCTGGGAACCAACCCCTGTGACTGTGATCACAGGCTCGGTCCCACCTGCTTCCAAGCCCAGAGCAGCAGGCCTGGCTGTGCCTGAAGCTCAGGGTCAAGCTATATGTTTAGGGTTCCGGTCTGGGATGCAAAGGCCTGGTAGGTGATTCTCTGTGCATCTCAAATAATGTCTGGCCTCAGTTTGCCAAAGGGAGAATGAGTCCTGGTGTGATCGTCTCAGAATCCTCAAGGAGTGGCACCCCTGATTCAAGGACTTCAGTTTACAATAGGTAGAATCCTAATAAGAAACCAGGCTATAGGATTTTCTTTTTTCTTTTCTTTTCTTTCTTTCTTTTTTTTTTTTTTTTTGAGACAGAATTTTGTTCTTGTTGCCCAAGCTGGAGTGCAATGGCATGACCTTGGCTCACTGCAATCTCTGCTTCCCCGCTTCAAGCAATTCTCCTGCCTCAGCCTCCCAAGTAGCTGGGATTACAGGCATGCACCACTGCGCCAGACTGATTTTTGTATTTTTAGTAGAGACGGGTTGCACCACGGTGGCCAGGCTGGTCTTGAACTCCTGACGTCAGGTGATCCACATGCCTCAGCCTCCCAAAGTGCTGGGATTACAGTCATGAGCCACCGCCCCTGGCCGGCTATGAGATTTTCTTGAGCCTCTGGGAGCAGGTTCTCCCAATGGGGCAGGCAGTGTCTCCTCCTCCTTGGGCCAGAAGTGTACTGGGTGGGCTATGCTGACCTTGGGAAGCTCCTGGCCACTCTCTCTACAAGGTATAGCTGAGGACCTCCACACTAGAGTCAGAGTGGGCCTCTCTGCCCAAAGATTGCTGGTTCTTTTGGTTATGACTTCCTAAACCCTGTTATGGCTGCAGACCAGAATTTACTAGAAAGAGGAACCTTTATTGACTGGTCCTGTCTCTGGCACCTGAACTGCACAGTGAATATTTTCACCTGGCATGGGTTGCAATATGTGACCCGTGACAGAATATGACCTGCTAATTTGTTTGGCTTGGGCCACACAGCTAAAAAAAAAAAAAAAAAAAAACCCACAAAATTTGAATTCATTGCCAAACTTTGAAGATTGGGAGATTTCATACAACAGTCAGATTTCTGGCATCTCCGGATGCCACATTCCTGCATGATAGCAGGTGGCGTAACCAGACAGCAGCCGCCCATGTTAGATGGGACATCCACTCTTCCGCTGGCCCAGGCCCTGCTCCTCCCTGTCTTTCTAGTAGGCTGGGCTCTCCCACAAGCGGTACTGAGATGAGGATTTGAGGGCAGGTAGTTCATTTGACAGGGGAGCCAGGAAGGTTCAGATAGGAGGGAGGAAGAGGCAGATGGGGGAAAAAAAGCCAATTCTCAATACATTAAGGAGCAGGCTGCCACCGTGGGTCACTGGTACTTGGTCCCCAGGAACCTCTGTAGGCTTGTGCAGGAAACTCTCATTTTCGAGGGGCCCCACCCCAGGGTAATGCAGGTGAGGGTCCACCACCTCCTTCTGCCTGTCACTGGCTGAGTGTGGCTTCCCTGTGTGTGGGTGGAATACGTCCCCACGATCACAGGGCTTGCGGGAGGAAGCCTTTGGCCAGGTGCAGACTGGGAAGATGGAGGAATATGAGGGCATATGGACGCCCCTGCCTCCTGCTGTGTTAAAGCTTTCCTACTCCCATCTCCCTGCCGCTCTCCTGTTGGCACTTACTCCACGTGGGGCCTTTGACCAGGTGGGAGAGCTCCCAGCAAGGAGGAGTGACTTGGCCAAGGTCACACACTTCATGGCAGTGGCAGACCCAAGGCTGGAGCTCGGGCCTCCCCCTCCTCCCCCGCTATTTCTGTTACCCTGTACCGTTCATTCCATGGAGACTAGAGCCCTGGTGACTCACTCATCCGTTTTATTTTATTTAGTTATTTAATTCTTTACTTATTTATGTGTTTATTACCCATCTAGTTCCAGAGATAACGTAGGGCTTCTGTACAGCTCATTAATTGCCTCATTGCAGCGAGAAACAGTGACTAGCTGAGAAGGGTGGGGATGAGAGGAGCAGTGTCGGGGGGACTCACAGGGGACTTGGGAACCTGGAAGCCTGCTGCAGGGCCCGCCGCCCCCCCATCTCTTGACCCCCCACAAAATGACATCATGCAGGAAGTGGCCCCACGTAGGAAATCCCTCCCCCAGTAAGTCCCTCACTGGCCACAGGGCACATCTCGCTCTGACCAGCAGGACAGGGACACTCTGGCTGGGGAGAAGGCAGCTTTTCTTCACGCCTTCAGCTCCTCACGCTCGCTGCTGGGGGGCAGCCGTGGGCAGCGGGTGGCGAGGTTATGAATGCCAACAGGAGAGGGGCTGCTGTCACTGTTCCATGCAGCTTTGCACAGCCTCATGGGATTCTCATCCAGTGCCCACACTCCCCACCCCCTGCCACTTCTTTGTCCTTCCTCCATGAAAATGACCTGTCCTAAAATTAGTGCCAGAATCCACATGGATTCTAATAGAATCAAGGTGGGTTCAACTGCCTTGAGAATTTGGAGGTGAGTTTTCTGTCCCTGTCCCCCTTAGAGAACTGATAGGGGACCTCCAAGTCCAGGGTCAGAGGCTGCAATTCTGAGCCATTCATTTTCAGACCCCGGCAGGGCAGAGACTCACGCCACCCTTCACGATGCTGTCTGTCCTGGCCATTCCTGCTCACCCAAGACGTCCATGCCAGCACTGCCATCAGTTAGTCCTGAGGAATGGACAAAGGGGGTGACAGGAAATTAATTTCGTTTGGGTTTTCTTTCCTGAGGCCCTGCCTGGCAGCCAGCGCTCTCAACACCCACATGTCCACAGCCCAACTGTTGCGTCCGTCAGCTCTTGTCCGAGTTAACTATTCATTTTATGTATATCAATTTGGGCAGAACATTTATTTGGCTTAAATTTCCTTTTCAGGGGTTGGAATGTGCCTTCCACTCACAGGCAGAGATGATCTGCTCAAATTTCGTCAGAAGGAGTTTAGTTTACAAAGATAGCAACCGAGCTATTAAAACCAACAACCCCTTTTAAAGCAAACAGACCATTAAAATATAGGAACAGTTTATGGCATAAATAAAATTGAGGCTATAGATTATTTAAAGATAAGATTTTCAAGAAACAGGGATAAAAAACATTTAAATAATTTCTCTACGGTGTATTTTGTTTTTACAAAGTGAACTTCAAAATGCAAATGCAATTTTTTTAAAAAAAAAAAAGCACAGAAAGACACTAAAAACCTATCTTACTAGTAAAGACGTATGAAAAAGCCTTGACTTTTTCTTCTTGATCTGTATATGATTTTTAAGAGGTGGGGTGGGAGGGGGGAGCTCTGAATTCTTAAATGGTAGCGTTTACCCAGCTCATGAATCCACATTGTGGAAAAAGAAGCAAGACATTTGTTTCTAGATCATTCTTTGGAGCTGACTGACAGATACAACAATTCCGTCCATTAGTCCAAGCCATTGTCTTCCCCCAGCACAGAAGTACTGTACCGCGGAGGTAGATTTCCACTGCTATGCATATTTTAAGGGTTATTTGGCAACACGGGCAAAGCTAAAAGTAGCCTCTTAATCTAATTAATTGACATTTCTGAATCTTGCTTTCACAACAACACATGGTTTCATGTTCTGGGTTTTAGCACTTGTCAAGCTTTTTTGGAGAATGTTTTGGTCAGAATGACAAGATAATTTGTGACTGAGGCTCCAAGCTAGAGAAGTGTTTAAGGCTATAATGATTTATTATCATCACAGAATAACAAAATTTACAAAGTGTTTCATCAGAATTTTTGAAATAAGTTTGCCACCATAGGAGAATCATTGGGGTGGAGGGGGCTGGGCTCGCAGACAAGGAGGGTTCCGACTTCATATACAAACTCAGCCGTGACTGATGGCTTAACATCTCTCTATGAAATTTATCTCTGCACGTGCCTTGAGAGAGAAACTACAGAGCACTTTTAGAGGACAAGAGGTGATAGAACGAGAACACAGAGAAAATTCAGACCTCTCCCCCGGTTTCTGTGAGCAGGAAACCCGAGTCCCAGCTCCACTTGTAACGTATATGTGGCTGCAGTCAACGATGAATTTCTACATTTTGGCAACGGTCAGAGTGAAAGTAGTCGCACTATCTATAGAAACTTTGCGATGGAGAACACTTGGAGTATGCTACTGAAAATGCAAGAAACACATTTTTGAAAGGATGAAATAATATCACTGAGTGACAGTAAATTAACATGCTGACATTTGCAGACTTTCAGAGCATTGCCATAAAAAGAAGTAATACAACATGACTAATTTGGACTTCTTTATTCCTTTCTTGGGAGAGACAGCCCTGTCCCTCCAAGGCCACCCCTTAGGCTTTGCCTATCAGCGCTTCCTCCTCTTTTGCAGGAAACACTGGAAATTGATCATCCCCCTAAGCTCAGGCATTGCCTCTCGGAGGCTCTGGAGAATGTGATTTTTGATTTCTGAGTTCTGAAGATGCTCCCCTGAATATTAGAGCAGCGTTCTGAGGCTGGCAGAGGGCACCTAGACCCAGACTGCAGTTCTTGGCTACTTAATGTCCACAGGTGTTCTGCCTACAGGGTGCCAGGGGTAAGAGAGCCCTTGGGCACCCTGAGCACCCATTGTACTGATGGGGAGACTGAGGCACAGGAGGATATGAGTTTCCAGGTTGCTTCTCTTACCCTTGAGCCAAGAGTGCAGCCTGAAAGGTCCTCTAAGGGAATCTAGGCATCCTCCCCCAGCCACCACGTCCTGCATTCAAAATTGACCATCTATTTAATATTATAGGAGCTGGCACAGTTCTTGGCACACAGAAAGTGCTGAGAAAACTTGGGCTAAATTAATAATTTTTAAAACGCATGCTGGGAGATGATTCCCACAACCTTTGAGTTCAAGCTCACTGCCTCCCTAAGCACTAACACAGCCTGCCTCTCCTTTTTCCTGGTACTTGTGTTTCAGGGACAGGAGACCATTCTCTAACTGGGGAAAGATGCTCTTTTGTTCCAAAAGCTGTGCTTCCCAAGTGAGCGTCACACTCTTCACGTCCAAATAAACAAAATGACTACACGCTGACAGCCTAGCCCTGTGACTGGTACATAGTAGATGCTCAACAAACATGCATTTTCTCCCACTAAGGAACCTCACATATTTTCCTGGAAAAAGACTACCTGGAAGTGAATACGTGTTTAAAAAAAAAAAACCCCGCTGTCCTGGGAAGCCCAGAGAATAGCCTGTCAGCCAGAGTTCCTCAGTGCATCCCAGGCGGACAGAGCCCAGAGGTTAGGTAGGTGCTGAGCCTGAGCTCCGAGCTTCTGCACGGCCCCAGGTCCCAGGTTCTGAACCCAGACCTGACCACTGAAGAGGAAGGGCGGTCATTTGCAAACTACACTTTATGTCGTATCACCGGCCTGGCTATACTTAGGCAAGTCACCACGGATGAGAGGTGACGAGACATGGACGAGGATGGTGAATCTGACAGAGACCCAGGGAGGAGACTGGGTGGGACAGAGCAAGAGGGGAACTCAGGCTGCAGAGGGGCGTAAGGGTATGAGGGTTGCTGGCCGGGTCTCAGAATTAACCGAAAGCACAGCAGCAAAGGGATGCAGACTCCAGGCCTTGAGGTGGGCCCTACAGATGGTTCAGGGCTGAGGCCCATGTCTGCCCTCTGAGCAATTAACCTGGAAAAATCAGCACAGGACAGGGCAGAAGGAAGTATGAAAGAGGCATGTCGTAGAAGTTGTTCCTGTGATGAAACGTCAAGGCCAAAGCGTTCCTCTCTCCCATGCAACTGGGCCCATGACTGTCCCATCAGTGATATTGCAGACCTGCAGGAGACCTAGGATCCTGGGCTTTCTCTAAGGATTTTCCTAGTGCCTGAGACAAAATCCTCAGCCCGGGCTGGAGATGTGATGATTTGAGGGTTCTTAGTGGGTGGGCATGTGACAGACCAGAAAAGAACCACCATTCTCTCCTCTTACCTAAATACAGCTCCTTCAGCAAACAGTGACAGCTGCTGTCTACACCAGCATCTGGGGTTGGAGGAATGAGGGTTTCTAGAGAACATGACCTCCTGTTTCTCTTTTTTTTATTCCCAGCAAAAATTGAGGGAGCTCAGACACCCAGGGACAGGTGAGCCCCCAGCCCCATGGGATACCCTCAGTGGCCTCCCTCCCGCCCTCAGCACCCAGGACCACAGACCCCAGCCCGGGTGCCTAGCAGGAAACGGCCATTTGTCAGATACGTGCTTTGACCGGACCCGGCCAGGACAGTCTGAGGATTTGCGAGCTTCGGGCCGTGTCATGGGCAGGGAATGTTACGAGGTAACATAAGTTGAAAGTAACCTTTCAGCAGAACAGTTTGAGTTAAAATAAAGGGATTGAAAAAGAGTACAATGACCAAAAAAATCTATAAAAATGCAATTGCGCTAATATAATTTTATCACTTATTTAAAAATTTAGTCGACCCAAAAGACTACCAAGTGTGAAATTAAGGAACAGCTCCTCCACTTTTATGGAAATCACTCTTCCTCACTTGTCTAATAGCCTGATTTTGTCAGATCATTTATTTCCATGGTTTTAAAATGAGCTTGACAGACAGAATTTTATAACACCACTTTACTGCAAATAAGAACATCATTTTCGCTTATTAAAACTGAAGCTTAGAGAAAGCATTAAAATTAACAGTTCACTCTGCTTTAACCTTTTGAATACTGCCATGACTTTACACCTCCCACTAGGTGTAAGGAAGAACACGGGGCTGGGGTTGGATAGAGGAGGTGGGACGGGGCATGGATCCCAGAGGGTCCCAATCCTCACCGAGGATCCACACTCGACTGGAAATGGCTGTGATAGTGCCTAGAGGAATCCCATCCCCATGGGCCACTGAACAGCAGCTTCGAGAAGCCAGCCCTAGGGCCCAGGGGAAGCCAAGGAGAGGCACTTAGGCTAAGCTGTGGTGAGGGACCTTCCTTTCTCCCCTGGAGACTTCATTGATTGACAGCCAGTCTCTGAGAGTCTCAGGCGTCCTTCTTCCCCTTACTTCCTTTATTCAACAGATACTTGAGTGTCTTTCATGGGCAGGGCACTGTGTTAGGCACTTTAGATAAAGCAGTATGACCGAGTCCCTGTCCTTGGGATGCTGATCAGATCACTGGGAGAGACAGACTGTAATCCAAGAAGCAAATAAACATTTACTCTCATGCCTGATAGGGTGCCGCAGCCTGTGGAGAAAACCAAAGCAGAGCCAAGCAGAGAATCACAGAAGTGCTTGTTGAACGGAAGGGAGATTTCCCGGGCTGAGGACTCGGAGCAGGGGTTTGCAGGTGGCCTCTCCTGGCCATCAAGAGAGCCTGCAGTCCTGCTCCATGTCCTGTGGCTGAGGCCTGGATCAAGGACTTTACTGGATGGAACAGCTGGAATCTGCATTCCTGTGTCTGAGAGCTTTGTCCAAAACTTGAGAAAGCCACTCCACCCTCATGGCAGGGCCCGAGGGCCAGGGAGCTAATACCCTTGGTAGCAGCTTCCAACCAATGACGGACAGGGACTTTGGGCAGGAGCTGGCAATTGTGCTGTTAGACACCACGGATGGGTCTGAACCCCAGCTTCTTGCCTGTTGTGGGGGGAATAAGCCTGGGATGCGTGTTTCCGGGGAGTCTTCCCATGAGATTAAGCTGCAGTTACCCACTTATCAATTGCCGCAGTCACTCCTTCCTGACTGGGTGCCATCCTTCCCTCAGTCCCTTCCCTGTCTCCCTTGCTCTTCCCAAATCAGTTACTTGCTCTGGAATGCTTGGCTCCAAGTTTGAGAAAATCCAGCCCTCGGCAAAGACCCACGTCAGACAGCTGGGACTGATGACATTTGCTTTTCCCTAAATCCCCAGTCAGATCGCCTTGCGTGCCCCACTTAGAACTCTGCCCCAGCTTGGACTGGAGCCTTTTAATAGGGACCACTCTGCATAGACGCTGACCACTCCATGTAGAAGCAACCAGAGCAGGCGGTAGGTCAGACCCAGGGACAAGCCCCTCGCATCGTCCTCAGGAGAGTCTGAGACTGCAGTGCAGCCACCCCATGCAGCCTGCCCAGTCCGTGCTCCTAAGCAATCTTGAACTGCAGTGACCTAGCAGGTCCGGGGACCAGCCTGACCAACAATGGAGAAGCCTTCCTTCCCCAGAGTGGATAATTGGGAGCCATTTCACAGGGTCCTCCAGAGGGGTTCTGGGGTGGAGCCCCGTTGCCCACAGCAGTGTGAATTCGGTGGCCCATCCTTATGTTGGTTGGGCAACTGCCGCTTTTGCTCCTCCATCCCTCACCCCTGCTTCTGGGGTCATTCCAGAATAAACTACTCACACATAGCACTTTGTCTCAGCTCTGCCTTCAAAAGACTCAGGCTAAGGCACCAAAGGAAGTGAGAGTTGCTCAGACACTCTGGGTGGCTTTCTCAGGCCAGCTCTCTGGGGCGGGTGTCTGGACTTAGCTTGCGAGCACACAGCTCCCCATGGTACCGTCCTATTCCCTCGCCACATTGAGTCGCACAGCCCTCTGTGCCTCGGCTACATCCTTCCCTGGGCTTGCAATGTCCATTCTCCCTAACGGCCTCGGTGCAGCCATCTCTGGCTCTCTAAAGTGCTCCCTGAAGCCAGGGAGGAAACACCCTGTCCCCAGAGCACTCCTCACACCAAAGGCCACAGCTGTCAACAGGACTGACTGACAGGACTGCTGTGGGATAGAGAGGGACAAAGAACACAGAGGAACTCACTACTCAGGGCCCGACTGTTGCATACCCATGGTGGCCTTGCTTTCAGTCACCTGCAGCGTGTCCAGTCCCATCCTTGGTGCTGTGAGTAGGATGAGGCTGTGGAATGGAGATCGAGACAGGGAACACAGAGGAATTGGCCAGGGAGACTGTCCAGTGAGAGCTGTAGCCTCAGGCCCACAGTGGCACGGCGAGGACCAGTGGACAGGGCAGTGACCCTGTGCAGAGAAGGCCCCTCTGTCAGGAGCGGTCATTTCCTCTGAATGGAAAGCTATTCCCATACCGGGAAACTTCTCTGTGCTTGGCACATAGTGGATAACCAAGAAATAATGAATGAATGCAAAATGAAGGTATATATAATAAAAAAGAATGAACATGCTCTGTACCTGTTTGCTGTGTGTGTTACAGCGTCAGAGCGCCTCTGCCTCATATGCCCTCGAGAATACCCCCAGGCACAGACAGTCACTCCGAGGCCCCCTGGGCAAACATCTGTCACTACTTCATGTTGCAATCTGCTTACAGGTGAGTCTCACCCTAGCCTGGGAGCACCTGGGGCCTGGATCTTTCTCTCTCTTTCCGCACCTGGGAAAGGGCCCCCACAGAGAGAGAGCTGATATGTCTGGGTGGCAGTCCTGTGCATGAAGAGCATGTTGGATTGGAATGAGATGTAAAGGGATTCTTCACCAGGCAGGGAAGACTGAAAGCAAGGCCACCGTGGTGGGTGTGCAGGAGCCAGGCCGAGTGGATTCCTCTGTGTTCCCTGTCTCTCCATCCTGCAGCAGTCCTATGAGGGGAAAGCCACTTTCTAACCTCATTTCACAGAAGGGGAGAAACTGAGCCTCAGGAGGCTGAACATGGGGACCAAGATGGCAGGCTCACGTTGGTGGAGAATGGCCGTGCATCCAGTTTCGGCTCCATTGCTGCACTCTCCCTCTGCAGCCCTTGTATGCTGCACCCCTCCCCTCCCAATGCCTGGACCGTCCCCTCCTGCCCTGGGCAATCTCACCTTTTGTTACATGGGTGCACATTGAACTTCTTCCCAAGACTGCAAACAGAGGAGAGACCACCTCACTCATCACCACAGCACTAGCCCCTGAGCCACACTTGGACAAGATTGGCACTTAGGGTAGCTTACCTGGTTCTTTTAGATGTAGAGGGCATGAGATGCCCCCAGATTTCTAGGGACAAGGATTCCCCATTCCCTGCAGAGAAGGATACAGAATTCCCACATACAGACACCTCTGCTGCTGCTGTGCCTGTCTTAGGGTGAGCTGACTCCCCAGAAACCCCAGGGGTGCTTGAGTGACTGTGACACCAGCCAAAACCACACACAGCCACCTGGGGAGCAGCTGTAGTGACAGGTGTCTGTGGTGTGGCTTTGAGTGGGAAGGGAGCTCAGGTCGTGTCAGCCTGGCTCCTCTGCCATGCATAAAAGAAAGGGCACAGCTCTTGGTGGTGAGGAGAGTGATTTGAAAATAAGGCCAGGTATGGTTTTGAGGCAGATACAAATTCCCCAGGCCCTCAGGGACATTGTTCTGCTGGTGATACATTCCTGCAACATGGTGAGTTATTAAGCCGGGCTGGAGTTTCTGTAGCATCCAGGCTGCCTCCCCTTCCAGCCAGTAGCTGGGGTTTCAGAGCGGCTTACTGTGTCCCCCTACAGAGCATAGCAAGCAGAGCCCCTCCTCACTGACCCCAGATGTGTGCTATTTGGATTCACCATTGCCTACTGCAAGAGGGGTCCGGGGGAGTTCAAAAAGCTCTGCAACATTTGAGTGGCGTTCCCCATTGATGATCAACAGTGCCAGCCAGATGCGAAATTTCCTGAATTTTGAGATTGTGCTGGCAAATCCTGCTGCCATCTTTGCTGAGAAATTGCCACACATTACAGAAGTAGAAAAACTCCCTCTTCATTCCTGTCCCTTTGCTGAAGGGATAGCGGTGAACTGGTGGGCGGGGAGTGGGGCGGTTGGCTCTTTGCACATGGGTTGCAAGATAGAAGTATGTCATCATTCCATGCTTATATGTGCACAGGAAAGTGTACTCATGCGTGCACGGACTATTGCTTTCTTACATATATGATCATTTTGCGACTACGGGCAATGACTCATGCCTTCATCTCCTTCATTTCCCTCCTCCAGTCACCAGAGAGCCAGGAAAGCATAGAACCAAAAGCAGAGTTTTGTCTTATCAGAGTCTCCAGAAAGGAAACCGACTCTCCTCTAGTTAGGAGTACATTGGGCAAAGTTCATTATCATTCATTAAGTGACTTCCTTCCCCACTCCTGCTGAGGCACTTGCCTCACCACCACCTTCTCCAGGTGCTGGCCAGGTGATAGCTTTTAGACTCCGCAGTCCTTCCTTGCAGATTTGAATTTAAGTGTGGCCTGGTCCATCAGCATGAGGGCACCTTGGGGAATGACTGAGAGCATTCACGGGTGACTTCAGAGCATGCCGCTTTCCGTTGTTCCGGGACACACAGCAGCCCCATTGACTGCAGTTTTACAGAGCAGATTGGAGCCCAGACTGGTGCCTCGGCCCATGTGGATCACACAACAGCTTAGGGCAGGAACGAGAACTTGAACTCTGCTCCTCCAAAGTGTGGGAACGCAGAGAGGCGGATGGCTTGAAAATCACCCGCCCCCTTGAATGGTATCTGTTTACAAAGACAGGAACTCGGAAATGCATCCATTGTGGCAAAACAAAGCCTCAGAAATATGAAAGCCATGCACTCTCAGAGGGGGTGAGCCATAGCGTGTTTTATATTTCAGCCCTGGGGATTGTGCTGACCGGCCCCCTCTCCTCCAGGGCCCACGGCCCAGCCTGGGCTCCGTTCCCAGTGTATCACAGTTTCACTGCACCTGTGCAGCATCGCTCTGTGGTGACTCACTCCTGCCTCCTCTGCAGGCCTGGTCATGCTGGGGACCAGAGCACATGCACCGTGGGCACAGAACCCTGTGTCCAGCATCCGTAAGCAGGCATGGCCTTGAAGCTCTTTATTTCGTCCTTGTGCAAGCAGGTGGACCAGGGGATGCTAAGACCAGAAGATATTTCCAGTGGGTCTTAGAAACCTAGCTGGTCAGCGGGTCACTCAGTCTCCCATTCAAAATCCACCAGGTGCCCAGGACCTGCCTGGCAAGGTCCCCAAACCCTTGCAGCAGAATTAGAGAGTATGGGAGGTTGTTCTGTAAATGGGGTTGGGGAGGAGAGTAGTGTTCAGACAAGAGCAGGGCTCCCCTGCCTTAGTCACACCCAGCTGTCCTTTGACAGCCTTTGACAGCTGGATGGGAAATTTCCTGAATTTTGAGATTGCAGTGGCAAATCCTGCTGCCATCTTTGCTGAAAAACTGCCACACATTACAGAAGTAGAAAAACTCCCTCTTCATTCCTGTCCCTTTGCTGAAGGTACAGTGGCAAACTGGTGGGTGGTGGTGGAGGGGGGGTGGTTGGCTCTTTCCACGTGGGTTGTGAGGTAGAAGTGTGTCATCATTCCATGGTTATATGTGCACAGGAAAGGGCACTCATGCTTGCAGGGACTCTTGCTTTTTTACATATATGATAATTTTGTGGCTGGGTGCAATGACATGCCTCTAATCCCAGCACTTTGGGAGGCTGAAGAGGGAGGATTACTTGAAGTGGAGTTCCAGACCAGCCTGGGCAACATAACAAGACTTTGTATCTACAAAGATTAAAATAAATTAATAATTATTTTGCACATATTGTTGGAGACTTGCTTTTCTCAGGCCCTTCGACTTCCCTGTTAACCCCTGTGGAGAACCACACAGTTTAGATCCAACTTGGAGTGTTCAGCCACTTCTCTGCCAAAGACATCTATTACTGTTTTCCTTTTTTTAATCTTAAAAAAAAATCCTGTTCTTTCTTTTTCTTCTCTTGATCCATTTACTGCATTTGTCTCTGAAAAATTCCACGTGTGTCTTAGAAACCTTAGCTCTTGTACTTGAACTGCTTATTTTGCTAATAGAGTGAAAGTGACCCGTTAGTGATATTTAAAGCCCCCTCTAATGACCCCAGCTACCCCTGTCCCTGGAAACACCTTGTCCTGGGATTTGCATAGGATGCCTCACCTTGAATATGCAAATAACATTTAGAGATGGTTTTGATTAAACTAAACAAATGAATGTTTGACACACACTAGGACTCTATTATCAAGATCTGTATATTATGTTTTTACCTAAATGTATGTGCAGAGAAAATTAAAATATCTAGAGTGAATATTTTCAGCACTTGTCTAATATACACTTCCTTGTTAAATCCTCACCATGATTCTATGAGGCCAGTACTCCTATTATTTGTGCCTTATAGTTGAGGACACAGTAGAGGGCTGAATGGTGGTTCCCAAAAAGACATGTCCACATCCTGATCCCTGGAACCTGTCAATATTTACTTTATTTGGAAATGGGGTCTTTCCCAATGTATTAGTCCATTCTCATACTACTGTGAAGAAATACTCAAGACTGAGTAATTTATAAAGGAAAGAGGTTTAATTGAGTCACAGTTCTGCAGGAAACTCACAGGAAAGCGTACTCATGCATGCATATGGACTATTGCTTTTTTACATATATGATAATTTTGTGGCTGGATGCAATGACTCATGCCTGTAATCCCAGCACCAGCTGGGGAGGACTTAGGAAACTTACAATCATGGCAGAAGGCGAAGGGGAAGCAGGTATCTTCTTCACGTGGCAGTACGAGAGAAAGTTGAAAGCAGGGGAAAGAAAACCATTAGATCTTCTGAGAACTCACTCACTATAAGGAGAACAGCATGGGGAAACTGACCCCAGGATCGTTACCCCCACCTGGTCCTGCCTTTGACACCTGGGGATTGTAATTCAATGTGAGATTTGGGTGGGGACATGGAACCAAACCATATCAACTATGTAAGTGAATCAAGTGTCTTGAGATGCTGAGATTATCCTGAGTTATCCAGGTGGGCCCTGACTTCAAAGACATGTGTCCTTACAAGAGACACACAGGGTTGCTAGCATAGAGAGAGATGGTGGCACAAAGACAGCAGTGGAGATTGGAAGGGTGCAACCACAACCTTAGGAAGGCCAGCAAAAGCCAGAGAAGTCAAGAGATGGATTCTCCCCGAAGCCTGAGGGAGCATGACCCTGTAGACACCTTGATGTCTGCCTTCCAGCTTCCAGAGCTGTGACAAAATAAATATCTGTTGTTTTAATCCACTATGTTTAACATCATGGTTTCAGGAAATGAATTTAGATACTGAGACTTAGGAGGGTCAGAAACATCTGCAGGTTTGTCCAGCACCCCAGCATTACGCCCTGTGCCTCAGTGCCCTGGGGTACTTAGGGAAACAGAAGAAAACCATGCACTTCCAGCCCTAGGAAGCCACCCGAGCTCCAGGCCTGCCATGGGGACTGCAGAGGGGAGCTCTGCTGAGAAGTTCTGTGAGCAGAGGGGGTCTGCTCTGGGGTCAGCACTGCAGTGGGCGGGATGCTGTGGTGAGTGTTCTAGATAGTTCTGCTTCTCTCAGCCCTGGCTGTGTGCTAGGTCCTGCTCCACCTCCCCAGGCAGGAATGAGAGCAGGAAGGGTTCATTCCCACTCAGCACAGCCTGCTGCATCTTCTGGGGGACTTGGCTTGAGAACACCAGATGGACTGGTCTAGGTGGCCAAAGAAGGGCCACTGGACAGGTGCAAAAGTCCCAGGAACCCGTGTCATGGCGGGGTTGGTAGGTGTGGGGACAAGGTGGGGCTGGAACAGCTTCAGAATTAGAAATACCACCTCTTCTGCTTCCCAGGGAATCCTTTATATTCTGGGTCTCAGCCTCATTTGCTGGTCAAGTTTGAAGGTGGTCAAAGAGGTGCCCGTTGCACAGGTGCAAAGATCCCGGGCACCCATGTCACAGGGGAGCAGGAGACAAGGTGAGGCCAGAACAGCTTTGGAATAAAGAACAACTGCTTTGGAATTAGCAAGACCACCTCTTCCGCTTCTCAGGGAAACCTATATCCTCTGGGTCTCAGCTTCCTTTACTGTGAAACGGACTAAAGCATGCTCTGAAATGGGAAGAACGCAGGCTCCAGGCAGGCATGTCCCCTGTGTCTGCATACTCTGTGACCTGAGACAAGGATCACAGAAGGGCCCCATAGAGCATGGGGCTCAGGAAGAGGCTCCTACTGCCCAGGCCTGATCACTGCACTGAGTTCCAGGGCTTCATTTCTGGCAGGCTTCCAAGGCAGAGACAAGTCTTCAAGAGCCACCCTAACTCAGTTTCCTCTCAGCCCTCCAGAACCTTCTACCATATTTGTTGGCAAAGCATGTTCTACCCTCAGCTTCCCGGTG
The DNA here is from genome assembly GCA_963574635.1 of Cheracebus regulus. Taxonomy (NCBI): domain Eukaryota; kingdom Metazoa; phylum Chordata; class Mammalia; order Primates; family Pitheciidae; genus Cheracebus; species Cheracebus regulus. The sequence continues at coordinate 62,770 of CAUYQU010050766.1, read as the reverse complement.
GAAAGGTGGCTTTGGCAGGGCAGGGTAGTGTGCCTGCTCTCCCCTGTGCTCAGACACTAAAACTGACCACAGGTACACCGAAGTGGTGAGCACTTTGGCTGCTCTTCCCATGAGGAGACAATGCCTCAGCCTACTGCCAGCCTACCCAGGGCAGCCACTCCTCAGACGACAACAGCTACTGCCATTTGTTGAGCACCTACTATGTGCCAGGTTCAGTGCTAAGCAGTACCTCTACTTAATAAAGAATATGATTCTTGTCCCCACTTTGCAGATGAGATGACAGCACCAGCCGGCTTCTGCAAATGAACTGACACATGGGTGTCTTTTCTAGAGACCATGATTCAATTGCCTGTCTTCCCCAAAAACGGTTTTATTATTAAAAAAAATACTTAGCATATTCCACTTAGAATTGTAGATATTTCATATCTTTCGCTTATTACAATGCACTGTGCTAAGCATCCATTATTTAACTGTGCACTGGGTGTAATCATTCTTCAGGTACTGGTGTGCCAGCAATAATTTACATCCTGTGTGAGGAGTTGGGATGTATCCTCTACCTGTGTGGATAGAGCTGACAGCAGGACAGAATATAATTGTTCCAAAAAGCCACACTTGATAGCTAATGAATGAGTGGGTAAGGATTAGAGATGGGGAGATCCACCGGCGTTTGTGAGAGGTAAACCAACAATTAGAAGAAGAATGTGTTCTGTTGGCTGTCAGGGAAAATTTTTGCAACGCAAAAGGGAAAAGATGATTTAGACTCAAGGGTAATGCAGTGTCTGCTTGCAGGTATAGGGGGGCAGAACCTCACTCTCATAGATGTGTTTAAAGATGTATTTTTAAGAGTACTTAGAATTTTCTTGAGTGCTTTTAAAATGTCAGAAAGATTTGGGTGTGCCTATGTATTCACTCAACAGGTGTGTTCTGAGCATGTGCTATGTGCCTGGTGCACGCAGCCTGGGAACTCTTGCACCAGAAACAGCTCAGAACAGCTCATGTCCCTCTCTGAGTCCAGGAGAATCGAGACTCCAGAGAGGACATGTTTCTGTAACCCCAGGAAGCAAATGTGGATGATAGTCACAATCATTGCTGCTAGTTATTGACCATAGAGTGTCTTCCAGGATGCTGTGTGCTATTTGTTTTCTCCATGATGACAGGAGGAGATGGACAGTGCTGTCTTTATGCCACCTAGGAGGAAGCTGGGGCTCGGGAGGTGCAGGACCTGCCAGAGGGAAGGGCAGAGGCCTGCCTGGCCCTGTCTCTAGGCTCTCCCTCCATCCCGAACTGTGGATGTTCAAACCCGAAGCTGTGACAGCAGGTATTTTAGGGGTTTTGGCAACACTGAACCTTTTCCTGTCCAAGGGGAAAGAGTGAAACTGCCCAAGGAATTCCATTCCACTTTGATTATATGAATTCTATATTTTTTATGTATCAAGGTTTTCTTTGGAGAGTGTGCATGTGTTTGTGTGCACACGTGCTTGTGTGTGCATGTGTGTTTGTGTGTGTGTGTGTGTGTAAGTTGACAGCAGCCACTCTGCAGTTGGTGCCAAGGTCCCTGTTCAGTCGACCCGTGCAGACGGGGAACCTGCTGGCCTGCCCTCTAGTGCCAGGGACTGCAGCAGCCTGGGACTGTCTTCACATCAGTCCTCCAAGTTTCCAAAGCTAGATTCCACCGCACTGGAGAGGCCCATGCGTTTCAGGCATTGGGAGGGATATCCTGCCCCTCTGAATAAGCTGACACCTAGCTTTTCCTACATCCTCAGGCTGCGAGTACAGCATTGACGGATCACTGGATCCCTGGAACTTTATTCAGTAGAAAGTTTCTACGACACATGTTCAATAGAAAGTTTCTACGACCCATCGGGACACTGAGTTGGCCCCTAGGCAGAGGCAACTTACCTATTCTGTGCTTATTGGTAGCGTCTCCAGTGTTTGAGGACCTCACCTCCCCAAGTATTTCAGTGATGGGTTTAGGGGCCGCAAGTGAGCAGGGAGGAACTAGCCACACGCTCATCCTTTGAGCAGGTTCTAGGGGCTTGTCTTAGTGCCAGCTGCTCTCCACTCAAAACCACTCAAAACCTGCTCCATCACCCCAGTGTGCTGCAATTTAGGATTAATAGTCCTGTTTTAGAAATGAAGGTTTTGAAAGGTCTTGCTGACCTCCTTTCTCTTGGCCAACATTTGAACCTGAACTCAGATTTTTTTCTTTTCTTTTTTTGCGACAGGGTCTGGCTGTCTCTCCAGGCTGGATTCTCCAGGCTGGAGTGCAGTGGTGCAATCATGGCTCACTGCAACCTCGACCATTCAGGCTCAAGAGATCCTCACTCCTCAGCCTCCCAAGTAGCTGGGACCACAGGCACAAGCCACCATGCCTGGCTAGTCTTTTAAACATTTTTTTTTTTTTTTTTAGAAATGAGGTCTTGCTCTATTGCCCGGGCTGGTCTGGAACTCCTGAGCCCAAGCGATCCTCCTGCCTTAGCCTCTCAAAGCACTAGGATGACAAGTGGGGACCGGTGCACCTGGGCTTGGACCCAGAGTTTTGAGTATTCAGTATACAAAACTTCTCTGCAGTATTGGCCAGGTTGTGGACTCTGACATCTTGGTTGGAGTCCCTGGTTGCTTGCTGCAAGTTGTTTTCTCTACCTTTTTATTTTGCCTTTAAATTTGCCATTTCTTTTTAAATTTGTAATTTCAGGCCTACAGAAAAGTTGTAAGAATTCCCATATTCACTTCATCAGATTCCCTAATTGTTAGCGTTTTGCCAGCTTTTACTCTAGTCTCTCTTCCTCTCTCTTTGTATGTATACACACTGATAAGGTCTGGCTGTGTCCCCACCCAATCTCATCTTGAATTATAGCTCCCATAATTCCCATGTGTTGTGGGAGGGACCTGGTGGGAGATAAGTGAGTCGTGAGGGGTCTCCCCCATACTGTTCTCATGGTAGTGAATAAGTCTCATGAAATCTGATGGTTTTATAAGGGGCTTCTGCTTTCACTTGGCTCTCATTTCCTCTTCCTGCTGCCTTGTTAGATGTGCCCTTCACCTTCCACCATGATTGTGAGGCCTCCCCAGCCACATGGACCTGTGAGTCCATTAAACGTCTTTTTCTTTATAAATTACCCAGTCTCGGGTGTGTCTTTATCAGCAGCATGACAACAGACTAATACACACACACTCTCTCTCTATAATTATGTGTAGATACACACACATTTTAATTTTTCTGAACCATTGGAGAGTTAATTGCAGACCTGATGCTCTTTTGCCCATGAATACTTCAGTGTGCAATTCCCATAAACAAGGATGTCCACTTCCATAAACAAAGGAGCTAGAAAATACACAAAACTCAGGAAACGAATATGGATAGGATATCATGTCAGCTACAGATTTTGTTCTGATGTGGCTGATTATCCTATACTATCCTTAATGGTGGGAGAAAATCGCAGATCGTGAGTTGTCTTTGGTGCTCATCTCTCCTTGGCCGCCTTTTATGCCTTTATCTTCCTTTGTGTTCTATGACACTGGGGTTTCTGAGGGCTGGAGGCTGGCTACTATATGGATCATTCTCAACTGGGTTTGTTAAATCCTGATATTTCGTGAGGGTTAGGATTGGGTTATGCATTTCGGGCAGGAATGCCACCAAAATGGGGCCTGGGTCTTCTCGGCTCTTCCTCTCGGGGGCACAAGATGTAGCTTTGTCCCCTGACTGGAGCTGCTACTCTGGATCTCTTTGTGACAGTGGTGTTGCCAGCTTTCTCCATTCTTAGGAAAATGCCCTTTTCCTTTGCAATAAATAAGCATCTTATGGGGAGATATTTCAAGAGTATATAAATATCCCCTGTTACTCCGCAAACATCGCTTCAGTAGTTTTAATATCCATTGACGATTCTTGGTTGATTCAAGGATGATGACGATAGTTGCCAAGAGGAAATTTTTCTACTTCTAGTATTCCTTCTGCGTTTACTAATCATCTTTCTCCTACGAGGAAGAGCTTTTCCTTTTTCATTTAGGTATTATATCCGTGTAAGTGGTGGATTCTCATTTCATTCAATAGGTCGTGATGATTTTCTATCATTATTTATTTTCATGCTAAATTTGTCTCATATTTGGCCGGTGGGAATCCTTGCAAACTGGATTCTTTGTCCTTTTGATATGTCCCTGTTATTCTTTGAGCATTTCCTTACTTTTTGGCACTAGAATTTTCAGGCTCATCTTGTACTTTCTTGGTTGCAGACCTGCGATGACCATTTTGTAAGTGGCCCTGTTTTCTCAGAGGAGAGTGACATAGAAACCAATGCCTCCGTGCTAAGTATGCTCATTGCTAGTGGAGTTCCATTGTTTCTAGGTCCTCTGTGCATATACATATGAACAATTTCCTTATCTTTTTCCTCCTTTCCCCCCACTTCCCTAACTCTCTCTCCCTTCCTCCCTTTCTCTGCCCCCTTTTAAACCGTAAGTTATTACCTATACCTTCCATGTCAATCCAGCACCATATGGCTTATTCTCCAATTTTATACTCCTTTCTTACAACAGTGAGAAACCTGACTTTCAATGATTATGGCATATTTATTTGTTTGTTCAATTGTCAACTATTCATAATTGTTCTGTGACAACTATTTTTACTGTCAAATTTATGTGAATTTAGCAAGTAATACATGAACACCTCCTTTTTAAAGATAGTTTTAAATATAAGTAAGGTAGATTGTATCCTCCACATTCTCCCATATCCTTCGGTCTAATCAATATGATCAATTTGTTATGAATCTTTCCAGACATTTTTCTGCGTCTTATACACCCACAGAAATTAGAATTGTAATGTTTTGAGTTATTTTATATAAATGATTTGATAGTGTATACTCTGATTAGCAACATACTTTTTTTTTTTTAATTAAAAGAAAACAAAACACAAACTCTTGGAGACTTTCCATGTTGTTACATGTCAATTCACTTCATTGCAGCTAAACTCGAGACGCTGAATGATAAGGGAAGTGCCTAGGGTCTGAATATTATTTTAGCAGGGCTGATCTGTGGAATAGCATACAGTACTTAAAAGGAATGACCAGCCATTTCATGCACATCAGCAACTCTGTCCCTATAGTTGCTGCAGAGGAGTAGGTTTGTTAGGACTTAGATCATTTATATTTTGTAGTTAAATAAATATTACAAATGGATTCCAAAGTGGCTGCACAGGGGGTCACATTACCTGCAGTGAATGCTGAGTATCTCCTTGGACACCCCAGGATGGGTAGCAATAGCCCCTACCACTCTGTCATTGGCAGGGATGCACTCTTGAGATGGCAAATATCTTGAAGCATCCTACTTTGTATGGAGACCCCATGTAACCCTCTATAAGGCTGGTGGCTGGCTGGGAGACTCTTTCAGTTCTTACGGTACAGGAGCAATTATTCTCACATGTGCAGAGCTCCCATCAGATAGCGCCATTGTCAGATGTAGCTTGTGTCTTAACTCCACAGAGGCACTCTGTTACCAGGCAGAAGAACCTTCTGCATGAGATGTGTTGTTTTGTGTTGAATTTTGTCTATTTTGAAGATGGGTTGGAGGAGATAGGGGTGACCTGAAATCTTGTAAGCATCAATATTTCTTTTAAGAGTAACTTCTTGTTTCCTAGTCAGATTCAGATGAGCAATAGCCTCTCTATCTTTTTTGCCATTTTCCTTCCATATGACTCCTCTACACATTATCTTATTTTAGTTCCTCACCTATCCGACTAGAAAGGTCAGACAAGTTTTTCCCATTTTTCAACTTTCTCCTACTTAAGGTTACACAGCCAGTGTTGGAGCCTGGACTCAAATACAGACCCTCAGACTTTAATCCCAAGATTTTTTGTAAGTAAGATTTTTGTTTCTTGCATAATAACTTGCAACAATTGAAAAATATAGAACATTATAATAAAGAAGAAATAACAAATCACCCATAAGTAACATTGTCATCCAGAGATGACACCATGAATATTTCCCTTTATACTTATACATATATAACAAATTATATAGGGTATTTATTTGACTGTTTTATATTGTAAGCATTTTCCAATGGTATTAAATTTTTTTTTTTTTTTAAATAAAATTTTAGTCCAGGAGCAGTGGCTCATGCCTATAATCCCAACATTTTGGGAGGCTGAGGTGGGCAGATGTCTTGAGTCCAGGAGTTGAAGACCAGCCTCGGCAACAGGTGAAAACTTGTCTCTACAAAAAATACAAAAATTAGCCAAGTGTGGTGGCATGCGCCTGTAGTCCGAGCTACTTGGGAGGCTGAGGTGGGAGGATTGCTTGAACCCGGGATGTTGAGGTGGCAATAAAGTGAGATCATGCCACTGCATTCCAGCCTGGGGGACAGAGCCAGGCCATGTCACAATTAAAAAAAAAAAGAAATAATAATAAAAAAGATTTCAAATTAGTGTACAAATATCCCATCACGTGAATAAATCACAATTTGGACAATCTTCATACTTAGGTGTAGGCTAATTTTATGCTGTATTAGTCCATTCTCACACGGCTGTAAAGAAATACCTGAGAGTGGGCAGTTTATAATATTTTCTTAAAAAAGTAGCTTCTTGTTTAATGAAAAAGGTTTAATTGGCTCACAGTTCCTCAGGCTGTACAGGAAGCATGGCTGAGGAGGCCTCAGAAAACTTTCAGTCACAGTGGAAGGCAAAGGGGAAGCCAGCACGTCTTACATGGCCAGAGCGGGAGGAAGAGAGAGAGTGGAGATAACCACACACGTTTAAACAACTAGATCTCATGGGCGCTCACTGACTATCAAGAGAGCAGCACCAGGGGAAATCCTCCCCCACGATCCAATCGCCTCCCACCAGGGCCCACCTCCAACATTGGGGATTATAATTTGACATGAGATTTGGGTGGGAACAGAGATCCTAAACCATATCATATGCTGTCATCGTTATAGATAAAGTTTCAAATAACATCCCTGAATGCAAACATTTAAGTATATCACTGCTCATTTCCTTGGAATACAGACCTAAAAATGAAGAGACATGCCAGGCCAAAAGTTACGCACATGGTTTAGCTTCTTAATATCTAAAGCTCAAGTCTACTTTAAAAAGGCCTTGCTGATGGCCACCCTCAGGGTAGGGCAACCGAAGTGCAAACTGCTCCCCTACAAGAGCATTCCACATGAGAAACCATGATTTGATATTGTTACAACAAGTTTCCAAATGCAAATGAGGAAAACAGAGTCAGCAAGGTTAAATAAGCTTCCTAAGGTTACAGAGAGGGGACCCAGCTCCCATTCCCAGAGCTCGATGGACACTACTCCACTGCTCCCACATATCATCTGAACAAGCCTGACCTTGGCAGGGAGCCATGGAGCCCCTGAGGATGGTATCCTGTGTCAGTGGGACATGCATCTGCCCCCACCCACTCTGTTTCTGCTATTTGAGAAGATTCATCCCATAGGCAGGCAGCAGGGCGGTCACCACTGTAATACCAGCCCAAGGGGCTCACCTCCCTCTGACCCGGGAAAGTTCAGGGCATTAGATGATATAAGATACTATGCATGGGTTGGTGTAATACAGTGAGACCCAGTCTACGCAGGGGTGAGTAGATAGATGATAGTTAGGAATGACTGTGACAAAAATCCCACAGACTTGTTTTAAGTTATGTCTGTAAGTATGTAACTGTATAATTGTAGGTTGAGTTACCAGCATGGATTAGAAATTACTAGGGACCAAGCATGGAATTGTGCCAAGGTCAGACTAAGGAAATGCGGGTTGTGGTTCTTCTAGTGCAGTGCAGGAAAATCCATCAATGACAGGTATAAAGTACTATACTTCTCTTAATCCATATAAATAGTCAGTAGTTACAGATATATGTGCATTTTTCCTTGCATTGAATGCTTCAGACAGGTTGGTTTAGGAAAGTGTGATGGTTAATTTCAGGCATCCACTTGACTGGATTAAAGGATATCTAGATAGCTGGTAGAGCACTATTTCTGGGTGCATCTGTGAGTGTACTTCTGGAGGAGATTGGAGGGTGAGTTGGTGGACTGAGTTGGGAAGATCTGCCCTCAATGTGAGCAGGCACTGTCCAATCTGCTGGAGTCCCAGATAGAACAAAAAGGGAGGAAAGGTGAATTTGCGCTTTCTGTCTCCTAGGACTGAGGCACCCATCTTCTGCTGCCTTTGGACACCAGAGATCCAAGTTCTCTCTCCTAGAACTGAGACACCCATCTTCTGCTGCCTTTGGACATCAGAACTCTAGGTTCTGGGGCCTTTGTACTCTAGAATGTGCACCAGCAGCCCCTGCCCCAGGTTCTCAGGCCTTTGGCCTCAAAGTTCAAGTTACACCACTGGCTTCTCTGGTTCTGAGGCTTTTCGACTTGGACTGAGCCATGCTGCCAGCATCCCTGGGTCTCCAGCTTGCAGATGGCCTGTCGTGGGGCTTCTCAGCCTTCATAATCATGTGAGCCAATTCCCTTAATAAATAACCTCTCACTTATCTATATATGCATCCTACTGGTTCTGTCCCTCTGAAGAACTATGACTAATACTAAACCTTTCTTCTGTAAGGGACAAATTTTAAATGAAGATTTGAAGACTGGAGTTGCCATACGTGAGAGGAAAGTCACTGGCTAAGTAGAGAAGCATGCATTTCAAAAATATGGCCTAAAATCCATTGGGGAAATGAAATGACCCATTCAACTATCTATGTAGGTTACATCCTATGGATAATTGTCTGTTAGGCATCAAGTGAAGGTGGTATGATAGGGCAGATTGCCTGTTCAGGGTGAGGTATGTGGGACCATGAACCTCACAGGTTTATGGAATAACTCAGTCTTCCCCCAACCTCCCCTGATGATGAGAGTTACCATCTTAGTGATTCCGACTCAGTGGGTCAGAAAAGCACCTGGGAATGTGGGCTTTAGCAAGTACTTCTGGTGATTCCTAGTATTAGTTTGGGAAAACTTGGATAGAGAACACGGAAACTTTTAAACAGAGCTTTGAAAATAGTAATGAGCATAAGATTACCTGAATATCTTATTACATTTCACATTCTGAATATATATGTGTGGGGTGGAACTTGAGGTTCTGCATTTCCTGCAGGCTCCCAGATGAGGCCTCACCTAGTCCTCTAAAGACGTCACTTTGAAAACCAAGTATGTAGACCAGAAGTTACAAACAGGTGGCCCATGGGCTATATGTGGTCAGATGTGTTTTGTTTGGCTTTGTATGGTCTTTAATTTTTAAAGTTTTACTGCTGGAAAACTGAATGTCTTCCCCTTCTAACCATGATGAAATAACTGGTACCAGACTGGTTCTCCTGTCATAAACAACTATAAAACTAGACAAAATATGTGATAACTGATTTGAGGCAATAGCAATTAGGTAGCACAAAACAGTGATTCCAAAGAGATGGGAAGCTCACATGAGAAGCCTTCTGGTCATTCAGTCCTCTGCCCGGGTTGTAATAGTAGCACAACCACAGCACAGCAAGCTGATATCTGAGCAGAGGATGGTGAGCTGGCTGAGCTGAGGAGAATGAGGTTAAAGTTTGAGTCATGTCAAGTGGCTGGAATCTGCACAATGGAGCATCAGAGAAAGGGAGGTGTGTAGGGGGTTTCCTGCAAGTCCATGGCTGAAAACCAGACTGCTCGTGCATGAAGAAGATTACCTAGTGCTTACCAGAGTTAAGTTGTTGGGAGATTGAAAGCAGAGCAGAGAGACTAAAGCTTTGACAGTGATAGAGGATAGGCAGTGTGGTGGGGCTGGATGCTTGATTTTCAGTCTTATTAGAGTGAAGACTTCTCTTGAGCACATGGTTAACATCTCAGGCATCCTTTAAGACACCAGAAAATTGTGCCTAAGATATAAGAACTATCCTTGATTTGTCTCAACAGAGTCTAAATTAAAGCCCCCAACAAGAACTTCAGGGTAGACAGTTTGCAGTTTGAATCCTGTCAAGTTAGAGGGGCTTGGGAAATACCTTAGGCTTTCCATTTATTATTAACAAAACATAAAACCAAGCCTACTAGATGATGTGCAAGCAACTGAAATGCCTAATAAACACATGCACACATTCCTATGAAAAGATAACAGAATCTACTTTCTCTACCACATATAATGTATGGTGTGTAGTATTCGATCAAACATCACTTAGGCACAGAAAAAAAAAACATAAAAATGTGATTCAGGTACAAAAAATGTAATCAAGAAACTAAATATAAGGTGACTCCTCTGATGGAGTTAGCAAAGACTTTAAAACAAGTATTATAATATTTTCAAAGAATTAAAGGAAAATATGGTCATAATGAGTGAATAGAGAATCTATAAAAAGAAAAAGTCAACTGAATGGAAATTTGAGGACAGAAAATTATAACTGAAATTTAAAAAAATTTGTCAGATGAACATAACAGATGATTAATGACTTCCCTGCTTTAATTTCTAATATGATAAATATTAATAAATATAACTATATAAACAAATGCTTTTGGGGTTCTTGAAAATTTAAAATAGTGTAAAGACATATTGGGGCCAAAAAAATATGAGAACTACTGCTTTTACATATACAAAATTTGGATCTCAGAAGATAATAATAATCAGCACACCAGCATTTGGAAAAACAATGACCAAAAACTTAATAAATTGAATGAAAAACAATAAAATATTTCAGATTAAAAACAAAACCAAAAATCTAAGTCAATCCCAAGCAAGATAAATATAGAATAAATCATCAAAGTCAAATTGCAAAGAAAATCCTGAAAGTAGCCATATTGAAAATACACATTACAGACATGAAACAAAGGGATAAAAATAACTTATGCTTGACTTTTCATATAAAACAATGGAGGCTGATAAATGTCAATTTAATTACATTTTAAAAGTATAAAGTTTGGGAGGCCATGGTAGGAGGATCACTTGAACTCAGGAGTCTGAGACAAGCCTAGGCAACATAGTGAGATCCCATCTCCATGATTTTTTTTTTAATTATCTGGGCATGTTGTCACATACCTGTAGTCCCAGCACTTGGGAGGCTGAGGCAGGAGGAGCACTTGAGCCCAAAAGGTCGAGGCTATAGTGAGCTGTGATTGCACCACTGCACTCCAGTCTGACAAAGTAGGACTTGTCTCCAAAAATGAAAATAAACAAAGTATAAATAAATTTAAAAAATCTTGTCAATTTAGATTTCTCTATCCAGCAAAAATAGCTTCTGAAAATGAGGATGAAATCATGATAATTTCAGACAAAGAAAGTTTGGAAATGTATTACTAGGATGCTTGCAAAAAAGAAATAGTGAATAGTACAGGCTGAAAGAAATAATATCAAATGAAAATTTAGATCTATGTAAAAAATAAAAGGCATCAGAGATTGGAAATGAGTCTGTAAATATAAAAGTCTCTTTATTCTCATGATTTATTAAAATGACTCACAATAAAACAATTATTTATCACATAAATAATAAGACTGTAGAGTGGCCTTTAACATATATAGATAAGTAAAAATAGAATAGCTATTGTAGGACTGATATGAGGAGGTAAAAAAATTTGCGTCCTGGGAAAAATATTTATTGTAAAACAGGAACTATAAAATATCAGAAAGGAAGTGTGAAATGTGAAGAGGTATAATATTGACTCTAAATACAGACTGATAAAAAATGCATATTAGTAGCCCTACATCAAACACCCAAAAATCAAGTATAAAAAAGAGAGAATGTATTAGATGTCTAAAATATTTATCCAAGAATACAGGAAATAAGCAATAGAAATAATTTTATAAAACATGCTGTGCAAATGGAAATCAAATTATAAGACGAACTTAAACCTCAACGATCAAATAATAAAATGCAGACATACTAAGCATCCCAATGAAAACAGAGATTTTTGACTGGGAAAAAAAGTGAGATCCAACTTGAAGCTATGTGTAGGAAACACATTTTAAATATAAATAACAAGACATTGACTGTAAAAGGATGGATAAGACATGCAATGCAAACAATAAGAGTAAGAAAGCTGGTATGGCTATATGGGTATTAGAGAAGGTGGATTTCAAGACAGAGTAAGAGATCAATACAGGCATTAGGCAATGATTAAAGGAATACTTCACTAGCAAGGTAAAGCAGTTTTATATATGTATACCCTTAATCTTGGAGCATCAAAATTCAAGGCTGGGCACAATGGCTCACACCTGTAATCCCAGCAATTTGGGAGGCCACAGCAGGCAGATCACTTGAGGTCAGGAGTGTGAGACCAGCCTGGCCAACATGGTGAAATCCCATCTCTACTAAAAATAAAAATAAAAAAATTAGCCAGTTGTGGTGGTGCATGCCTATAATCCCAGCTACTTGGGATGCAGAGGCAGGAGAATCGCTTGATCCTGGGAGATGGAGGTTGCAGTGAGCCAAGATCCTTCCTGCCACACTGCACTCCAGCCTGTGTGACACAGTGAGACTCTGTCTAAAAAAAAAAATATATATATATATATATGGACAAAGCCACAATGGTAGTCAGCAAAATTTTAACATTCCTCTTTTGGTAATTAATAAAAATACAGAAACCATAGTTGAAGATGTCAAAGATTAATATCATAATATCCACAATTTTTATATAATCAACATTTATAAAACTACAACAAACACCTGTAGAATACATATTATTTTCAAATACACATGGAATGGTCACCAAAATAGCTAATATCCTAGGTCATAAAATGAATATCAACAAAATTAAAAACATTGCAATCATATAGAGTTGTTTTCTGACCACATGGGATTAAATTAGAAATCAATATAAATGACATAGCTAGAAAATCTCTAAATATTTTGGAATAAAACATTTTTTAATAACTCAGAAACCAGTGAAAATTACAAAGTAAATTTAAAATATCTGAAGCAAAATGAAGATGAAAATTTCACATTTCAAACTTTGTTGGGTGCAGGGTGCAGCTAGAGCAATACTTTGAAAAGAATGTATAGCTTTCCATATCTATTTTAGAAAAGAAAAAGATTTAACACCAATTATTGAAGTTTCTATTTTATAGAGATAGAAAAAGAAAATAAGCTCAAAGCAAAGAGAAGACAGAATTAATATAGATCAGAGCAAACATCAATGAATGGTAAACATTCACATGGAGAAAATTAACAAAGCCATAGGTTGGTTCTTTGAAAAAGAATTAATAAAATTTGTAAATCTCTAGAAAGATGAATTCATCAAAAAAATAAAAAAAACAGAATTACAAGTGGGGATATTAACACATATCCTATAGAATGTTAATGCACATCTAGAAGAATTAAAAATACATGCATTTTAAAGAATAATAAGCAATAATAATAGTAAGGAATAATGTGGAATATTATAATAAGGACATATTATGAACAATTTTAGCTGGATAAATTTAACAGTTTGGGTAAAAGAGACAAATTAATTTAAAACTACAGTATTCAAAAACTGAATCAAGGGCAATAAAAAAATTGAACAATCTACTGTGTATTAAAATAATTGCTGTTGATGTTTGGTTGGTTGGTTGGTTGTTTTTTTCTTAGACAGAGTCTCCCTCTGTTGCCCAGGCTGAAGTGCAGTGGCACAATCTCCTCACACTGCAGCCTCCACCTCCCAGGTTCCAGCGATTCTCCTGCCTCAGCTTCCCAAGTAGCTGGGATTACAGGTGTGTGCCACCATGCCAGGTTAATTTTTGTATTTTTAGTAGCAACAGGGCTTCACCATGTTGGCCAGGCTGGTCTCAAACTCTGGACCTCAGGTGATCCGCCTGCCTTGGCCTCCCAAAGTTCTAGGATTACAGGCCTGAGACACTGCACCCAGCCTGTTGATTGTTTCTTTTGCTGTACAAAAGCTTTTTGCTTGGCTCAATTCTACCTATTACTTGCTTTTCATTCCCTGTGCTTTTGGTACCATAGCCAGGAACTTACTGCCCAGATCAATGTCAAGGGTTTTCCCTATGTTTTCTTCCAGTAGTTTTATAGTTTCAGGTCTTGCAATTGAGTCTTTAATTCATTTTTAGTTTATTTTTGTGTATGGTGTGAGATAAGGGTCTGATTTATCACAGCAAAGGAAAAAAATAAACAGAATGGAAGGACACCCCTAAGGGAATAGGAGGAAATATTTGCAAACTATGTATCTGATAAAAGATTAACATCCAGAATTTTAAAGGAACTCAAATAACTTAACAATAAATACCAAATGCCTGATCAAAAATGAGCTAAGGAATGGACATGTCTCCGAAGAAGACATACAAAGGGCCAGCAGGTGTTTGAAAAGGTACTCAGTGTCTCTAGTTATCAGGAAATGCAAACTAAAACCGCGATGCGATATCACCTGACATTTTGTTATAATGACTATTGTCAAAAATACAAAAGGTGACAAATGTTGATAAGGATGTGGAGAAAAAGGAGCTTTTGTACACTGTTGGTGTGAATGTAAATGGTACAACCATTATGGGAAACAGTGCAGAGTTTCCTCAAAAAGCTAAAAATAACTAGAAACTAAAATAGACCTGTCCCATGACCCTGCTATCTCACTTCTGGGTATAGATCCAAAGGAAATGAAATCAGTATCTTGAGATATCTGCCCCCCTATGTAGCATTATTCACAACAGCCAAGATATGAAATCAGCCTAAGTGTACGTACATTGACACATGAATGGATAACAAATATGTGGCCAGGCGAGGTAGCTCATGCCTGTAATCCCAGCAGTCTAGGAGGCTGAGGTGGGTGGATCACTTGAGACCAGCCTGCCCAACATGTTGAAACCCTGTTTCTACTAAATATCCAAAAATTTAGCCAGGTGTGGTGGTTCATTCCTGTAATCACAGATACTTTGGAGGCTGAGGCATGAGAATCGCTCAAAACCAGGAGGCGGTGGTTGCAGTGAGTGGAGATCGTGCCACTGCACTCTAGCCTGGCCAACAGAGCAGGATTCTGCTTCAAATAAAAAAAAAAGAAGAAGAAGGAAAGAAAGAAAATGTGATACACGTACACACACACACGAGGAATTTCTGTCATTTGTGACAACATGGATGAACCTGGAGGACATTATGTTAAATGATAATAGCCAGGTAGAGGCAGACAGGCAAAAAAGAGACAGTATTTAGGTTCCACATACTTGTCACTTGTATGTGGAACCTAAAACAGTTGAGCTCATAGAAACAGAGTGTAAAATAGTGACTGTCAGGGGCTGGGCTCGGGGGAAATGGGGAAATGTTGGTCACAGCACACAAAGTCTCAGTTATTTGGGATAAATAAGTTATGGAGAGCTAACATACAGCATGGTGACAATAGTAAATTAATCTGTATCATATACTCGAAATTTGTTAAGAGAATTAATCTTAGGTGTTTTCACCACACATGAAAAAATGTAACTGTGCGAGATGAAGGCTATGTTAATTAGTTTGATTGTGGCAATCATTTCATGATAAATGTGTGTCTCAAAATATCACACTGTATACCTTAAATATATGTAATTTTTATTTGCAACACATCCCGTAGTAAAGCTGGAAAAACATAAAATAATTGAATTTATTATTTAAAAATAATCTTCCCTTACAAGAAATGTTATGAGTTCATGTTGTGATGAGTTCACCAATAAATGCTATCACGGATTTACAAAAGCAATGACATCAATATTACATGGAGAGACTGCTTCCTAATATATGTTATTAGTCCAGCATAATCCTGATATCAAAAGGTGCAATGCCATTAGAAGGAAAGGAAATGACAGGTCAGTATCTCCTATGAACACACAAACCAAAATTCTCAACAAAATATAAGCCAGATGAATTCAGCACTGTATGAAGACTGCATCTTAGTATTGCAAAGATGTTTCAACACGGAAAAATTAATCAAAGCAATTTCACACATTATAGAATAAAGTAGAAAAATCATATAATAATCTCAGTAGATGCAGCAAAAGAGTTTGATGAAATCCAAAACTCATTCAAGATGAAAAAAACTCAGCAAATAGCAAATAGAAGGAAACTTTCTCAACCTGATCATGGGAATCTATGAAAATCATACAGCAACCATCATTGTTAAATGATTAAAGCCTGAATGGTTAAAGCCTGAATGCTTTCCCCCAAGACTGCGAATAAGACAAAGATGATCAGTCTTATCACTTCCCTTAAATACTGTACTAGATGTCCTAGCCAATGCCATAAGGCAAAATAAACAAATGAATTTTTAAAGTGACAGAAATATTTTAAAAAGGAGGAAATAAAAATATATTAACAAATGTTGCCTATTTGTATAGAAAATCCTAAGGATTTTACAAAAAACTACCAGATCTAAAAATGAATTTGGCAAGGTCACAGAATACAAGATGAATATATGAAGTTAATTATTATGAACAACAAATAATTTAGAAAATAAAATTTAAAAATGGGTTGGGAGTAAATTTGTTGAAAGCTGTGCAAGATTTCTACATGGAAAGCTACAAAACATTTCTGAAAGAAATTAAGAAAGATCTCAATTAACTGAAAGTTATGTCCTGTTAGTGGATGGGAAGACTAGATGGTGTTAAGATGTTCTTTGTTTCCAAATTGATATATAGATTTAATGAAATTCCAAGGAAAATCTCAGTAGGCTTTTTTTTTTTTTGGTAGGAATTAACAAAGTTACCCTAACCTGATCTAAAAATGCGAAAGACCTAACATAGCTGAAACAAGATTTAAAAAGAACAAAATCGGAGGACTCATGCTTCCTGATTTCTGTGGTGCTACAAAAACTAGGTATCTGTGTAGAAAAAATGAACTCAATCCTTCACTCACATTGTTTTCAAGAATTAGTTTGAAATGAATCATAGATTGTAGAATAATTCCTTCCACTATATAACTTCTAGGAGATAGCATAGGAGAAAAACTTTGCAGTTTAGTGTTAGACAGATATTTCTAGGGATACCGAAAGCATTAACTAAAGAATAATAATGATCAATTGCACATCATCAAATTAAAATTGTTTTCCCTGCCGAAGACATTGACAAGGAAAAGAAATAACAAACCACAGACTGGAAGAGAGTATTTGCAATGCTCGTATCTGGCAAAGACTTGTATCCAGAGTATACAAAGTTCTCTTACAACTCAATGATAGAAGGCAAACAACTAATAAATAAGAGAAGTTCTGAATAGGCATTTCACAAAAGAAGATACACAGTTGGCCAGTGAGTGAATGAAATGATGCTCAATGCCGTTAGCTATTAGGAAAATGCAGACTAAAATGGGACACCATTTTATATCTAAATGACTAAAATTATGACTAAAATGACTAAAAGACTAAAATTAAACAGACCAAGCATTGGTAAGGATGTTGAGCAACTGGAACTTTCATATATTACTGGTGAGGGGAGGGAGTGTAAAATGGCAAAATCACTTTTGAAAACTGTCTGGCAGCTTTATGGAAAGTTAAGCATACACTCACCAAATGACTCAGCAACTCCATTCCTCTGTTTTTACCCAAGAGAAATGAAAACATATGTCCATAAAGAGACTGGTCCAGGAATGTTCCTAGCAGCTTTATTCATAATAGTTTTTAAGTCTGGAAAGAACTCAAATGACCACCAACTGGAAATGAATCAACAACTATAATACATTTAGACCACGGAATACTACTCAGCCATAAAAAGGAACAAATGCTGGATAAATGCATGGATGAATCTCACAGGCATGCAAAGCGAAAGAAACAGGAGAGGAAACAAATGCATTCTGTATGATTCAATTTATATTAAGTTCCAGTTATATTAAAACAGGAAAAAAAAACATATGTGTAGAGACAGAAATGAGACCAGCAGTAACTGGAACAGGGGGTGGGATGGAGAACATTGACTTCACGAGGCAAGAGGAAGCTTTCTGGAAAGATAGAAACATGCTATATCTTGATCAGGGTGGTGGTTGCATGAGTGTATACTTTGGTCAAATGCCATTGACCTGTACATTTAAAATGTGTGTATTTTGCTGTTTTAAACTAAACCTACACAACGTTGATTTTTAAAACAAGGCATTTAAAATCAACATTTGAATTTCAGGATTGCCTTGGAAAGTCACACGTCGGAATACTGGGCAAGTAATCCTACTTAACCACAGCCAGGTGGAGCTGAGCTACGGCCACCCTGTTCAGACTGGACCAGCCTCTCACCAGGCTCTCCACACCCTCCCTTTTCGTTCATTTATACTACCTGTCAGATCACTGCTTGTTGGCCTCTGCTCTTTAAAAAGTGTTCATTTATTCATTGATTTTTTTTTCAGCCAGCAATTACTAGTCAAACACGTCCTCAATTCTCTGGACTGGCAATTTCTTCTATGTGAGAGCAATCCCCGCTTCATTTGAGCAGTAGGGATGGAGAGAACCCACAGCATCCTTGGAGAAGGCGGTGGCATCTTACAGACGCTCGCCCAGGTTTAGCTGGCTCTAGCTCAGGGGCAGGAGGCAACCTGCTTTGGCTCTCTTGGAATAAGGAAGAGAAGCCAAGAAGGAGATGGCATTTCCCTTTATTCTGATCATCCCTGACTCTTAAATCTTTTCCCCAAGACCAGCTCTAGGACGAAGGATCCTGTGACTGAGGAAGCACTACAGAGACCCAATCAGGGCATATAAATCAGAGTCCAGAATTAAAGAAAAGTGAGATTTTGTAAAATGGGTCATGATTGTATGGCTTTGGCAATATAAATCAGTCAGTTGTAGCTAAAGTGTGAAGTGAATGCCCTTAAATCAAAACATTTTCCTTAGGAATTCCTAGGCATGACTTGTGAAACTGCTGTAGGATCTGTGAGCTCCTTTGGAGCTATGTAAATCCATTTCCTCCCCTATAAAGCAGCTGAATGTTTTAACTAAATCTAATTCTTAAAATAATGATTTCTGAATCAAAACTTTGCTGGGAAGATTTACAGGCAAGTTTTATAAATCAGAGGCAAGATATATAACTCAGATAGTGAGAAGTGCAGATTTATAAATCCAACTTGTAAATCAGGAGAAAAAACATCATGTTTTACACTAAATAATATTTTTACAAATGGCACCTCATACATCATGCAATTGCTACAAATCTTTCACAGTGGAGTCAGGCTACATAATATGAGGCTGAATCACAAAGGAAATTGAGGCCTGGGTGGTGAAGTCAGGATCAGGGCACGCGGTTCTGGAAAAATGCTCCTGTAAGCATCTAATCAATGTAGATCGGCCAGGGGCTCTGACATTAGACGCAGATATGTTCATAATTCCCCTTGGCCTCCTGAGAGCTGAAAGTGTTGGAGAATCACATAACCATCCCACCATCAGGGTCTCAGTTGACTTTCTCTATGACTCCCAGGCAATAATCTCTTTGTCAATGGAATGTTGTGAGCTTTAAATGAGACAATGTCTGTACAGCCCTTAGCTCGGGGTCTGGGAAATACCAAGTTCTTAATAAATGTCAGTTTTCTGTTAATATATTAATGATAATATATTAATCATATGCATTATTATTGTGATCATCCTCATTTTTAGTCCATATCACTTTTCCATACCATGATTCATAAAAGAAACAGTGATAGGGCCGGGTACAGTGGCTCAAGCCTGTAATCCCAGCACTTTGGGAGGCGGAGGCAGGCAGATCACAAGGTCAAGAGGTCGAGACCATCCTGGCCAACATGGTGAAACCCTGTCTGTACTAAAAATACAAAAATTAGCTGGGTGTGGTGGTGGGTGCCTGTAGTCCCAGCTACTCGGGAGGCTGAGGCAGGAGAATTGCTTGAACCCGGGAGGTGGAGGTTGCAGTGAGCTGAGATCATGCCACTGCACTCCAGCCTGGTGCCTGGAGATAGAGTGAGACTCTGTCTCAAAACAAACAAACAAAAAAAGAAACAGTGATGGGAAGAAGTGATGGGGCTACTGACTTCCAGGACCGTCAGTGGCCCTGAGAGGTGGGTGGTCCTCTCCTAGCTCAGCTGCATGTATGTCTGACAACTTTCCTTAGCAATTCCCCAATTATTGGCTGTAAGAATTTCCCCAAAAAAGCTTCCTGAAGACCATTTTTTGAGACCTGACTTCTTTGCAGAATTTAAACAAAAGTTAATGTTTTTAAGAATCTTGTTACAAAAAGTAATATTTTTATTGTGGAACATTTGAGGAATAATGAAAATCACCAATACTTTTGCAACCCAGAGATAATCACTGATAACTTTTTGGTTATCCTCTTAAAGTCTTTTTCCATGCATATATTTACATACATACATTTTTTAAAAACAAAAAAAAAAGAACCACATTGTACAGACGGGTTTGCTACTTTTTTCCCCATTTAACTATATATTGTGAACCTTTTCCAAAGTCACTAAATAATTCTCAGTATGATTTTTTTTATGACCTTGGATTATAATGCACCATAATTTATTTAAGCAGCTCTATATTTTCAGGCGTTTATTTTGTTTTTAATTTTTTGCTTTTATAAACAACCTTCCAGGGAACATTTTTAAATAAATTTCTTTAGTTATTTATGATTATTTTCTGAGGGTAAATTCCTAGAAGAGGAATTGCTGTGTAAATGAACTATGTGCATTTTTAAGAATTTTGCCAAGTTACCCTTTAGAAGGATTGTATCACTTTAGGTTCATCCTAGCAATATGTGGGTGCCCATTTCCCCAGACTCTACATAATCTTTTCCTTTTTAGAAAATGCCAGTGTAATAGCTGAAAAGTTGTATTTCACTATTGTTTCAGTTTGCACATCTTTGACAGCTTGCAAATTTAAACACTTTTCATATTTTTGCTGTTAGTACTTACTTTGGGAATTTTCTAATCATGTCTGTTGTCCACATTGACATTTCAGAGACTTAAGAATGTAAACACTTTGTTACATACATTGCAAATTTCTTTTTCCAGTTTCCTGTTTGTTCTTAGACATAGCCATGGCAGAATATTTGAATTTACATGTGATCAATTTCATCAATATTTTACTTTATGGTAATACACTACTTAAAAGATTTTCCCATTACAAGATCAGATAAACATGCACCTGTATTTCCTTCTAGTTCATTTGTATATGTATTTTTAAATTTATAATCCACTTGAAATTTATTTTAGGATGTGGTGTGAAGCAGTGATGAATCAATTTATCTTTAGTGTTTCACAGCTGTCCCTGCATCATTTCCCCCAGAGACTTGAAAAAGCTCTCCTATTATGGAATAGATTCTTAATGTTCCTTCTACCTGCCCGTCCTTGGTCCAATAACACTCTATTTTAATTGTCGTAGTTTTAGAATCTCTCTTAATGTCTGTGCAAATGTTTCTAATCTTTCTGTTTCATCAAACTTGGATTA
The DNA here is from genome assembly GCA_963574635.1 of Cheracebus regulus. Classification (NCBI taxonomy): domain Eukaryota; kingdom Metazoa; phylum Chordata; class Mammalia; order Primates; family Pitheciidae; genus Cheracebus; species Cheracebus regulus. The sequence continues at coordinate 41,512 of CAUYQU010050766.1, read as the reverse complement.
TTTTATTCATTTATTCTTCCAGACAACGTTTAGAATCATTTTGTCAAGTTTCAAAGAAAATGTTATTAAAATTTGAATTGGAATTGTAATAGACTCATATATAAATTGAGGCAATGGCCCCCTTACAATGTTTAGTCTTCTCTTTCAGGAACATGCATGTACCTCTCTGATTTTACCCTTCTTGTATCTCCTTCTGTAAAACTCGTTTCTAAAACCACTGGGTCAGGACAGCAGCCCAATCAGGTGGGACTAATATTACTGGACTCAGTCAAATTTGGAACCCACAGGTCTGTTTTGAGGAAGGAGGAGATGGAGAGAGGTTAGGATCTACGATTAGAGTGGCAAGGTAGTGCATGCCTCTCCTTTGAGAACACTTGCTTCCAGGAACGTTCTGGAGGAAACTTCAAATACCAGGGGCCACAAATGACCCTGCAGTCACTGACCCATGTACGATGCTTCGTGCAGGCTCTGCTTAGCATCCTGGCAGCATCGGTAGAGGTTTTAATTTAAAATCTGAACACCACTCTTGCAATCTGCCCATGGGAAGGTGCTAGTAAACTTCAGTGTTCAAGTATCCCAGCTGAAGGAAAAAAGTTTGACCCTAAGCTTCTGATTGAAACAAAATAAAGCAAATAATGATTGAAAAATAATACATATGTTTTTGGGAACCATGCTGATATTGTCACTAATCTATATATATTTTTGAGATGGTCTCACCTGCTCACCCAAGCTGGAATGCAGTGGCATGATCTCAACTCACCACAACCTCTGCCTCCGGGGCTCACGTGATCCTCCCTCCTTGGCCTCTGGAGTAGCGGGGACTGCAGGCACTCATCACCATGCCTGGCTAAATTTTGTAATTTTTGTAGAGATAGGTTTTCACCATGTTGCCCAGGTTGGTCTTGAACTCCTGGGCTCAAGCAATCTGACCACCTTGGCCTCCCAAGGTGGTTACAGGCATGAGCCATCACATCCAGCTTCAAATAGAACTTTATTGGTAAATTCAAGAATTTCAAGAGCTTCAATCATGCCTACTTACTTACTTGGCAATGCTCCCTCTACTAACCTTTCAGCTCCCCACTGAAGAAGCGTGGCCTTGTGTACCATGAGCAGATCTGAAGTTTAAGATGACTCTACATGTTCCATGGAGAATGTTGGGAGTGAGAGTGGCTATGGGAAGACCCACTTGGAGGCTGTTGAGTTGTGCAGGTGAGATGATGGTTTTATAAACTTGTTGGGGGACCATGCTGATGGAGGGAAGGAACCAGAGTTTACACATTTGTTGGTGATAAAAAATCAAAACAAAACAATAAGATTTGATGTTGGCACTAGAGAAGGGAAGATGTCCAAGGTGATTCCAAGGTTTCTGACAAAAGAAACTGGATGGTTGCTGAGATTTGAAGGGCGGAGTAGGAATAGATTTGGGGACAGCATGGATAGGACTGCCCGGATCTGAATTCAGGCATGCTCATATAGATCCTGGCTGTCTTGTCGTTAAGTGAGAGAAACCTACGTCTAACTCTACTGAGTGAAAATGAAGAGTTTTTGGGTACGCAACAGAAAGCCCATGGGTGGAACAGGCTTCCAGCCCGGGTGTTTAACCATGGCATTGGGAATCTCTGTCTTCTTCCCTCCCATCCTCCCTTTTCCCCCCTCTTCTGTTCCTGTAAGCTGTGCTTTCTCTGTGCTGCCTTCATCCTGTAGCAGGCTCTCTCTAAATTTGGCAGCAGAATTGGCCCGGTCTCCTCAGGCTTCTATTCTATTCTACCAGCATAGCAATCCCAGGGAGAAAACAGGGTTTTTCTTTTTGCTCCCTCCTCAAATTGTGTCAGCAAAATATGTTGGGTGTGAATGGTCTTGACCTACTTTTGACTTAATATCTCTCTTTATACCAATCTGATTCTGGGTAGATCCATCATATGACCAGACCACTTTGGAAAGGTATCTGGGCTGGGCGCGGTGGCTCATGCCTATAATCCCAGAACTTTGGGAGGCCGAGATGGGCAGGTCGCTTGCTGTCAGGAGTTCGAGACCAGCCTGGGCAACATAGTGAAACCCCATATCTACTAAAAATACAAAAAGTTATCCAGGCGTGGTGGGAAATGCCTGTAATCTCAGCTACTTGAGATGCTGAGGTAGGAGAATCACTTGAACCTGGAAGACCAAGGGTTCAGTGAGCTGAGATGACGTGACTGTACTCCAGCCTGGGTGACAAAGAGAAATTTTATCTGAGAAAAAGAAAAGAAAGAAAAGAAAAAGAAGAAAAAGAAAAGGTATCTGCAAGGGATCGTTCGTTAAAAGCAAAAAGTAAGATAGAAATAAGGAAGTAAATAGATTAGGCAGACAAATCACAGATGCCTATATCTGCTAATATATATGACCTTAAAATGTATTGTCTAAGATGCTTTTGAGTCTGAAAGGGGTGCTGTGACTACTTCTGCCAGGACACCACATGTAAGTAGAGACTTCCCAGAGCAAAAGAAGAGATATGGACCCCTTACCCACAGGGTGTTCGAGTGGAGATGTTGACTAGCGGTTGATGTTCAGATTGAGGGTGAGAATGGAATACAGGATTTAGAGCTGCTAGCAGGGAAGTTCTGATGGAATTGTCTATTAGTCCATTTTGACGCTGCTGATAAAAACATACCCGAGACTGGGTAATTTATAAACAAAAAGAGATTTAATGGATTCACAGTTCCACGTGGCTGGGGAGGCCTCACAAACATGGTGGAAGGCAAAAGGCACACCTTGCATGGTGGCAGGCAAAGAGCGTATAAGAACCAAGCAAAAGAGGAAACCCCTTATGAAACAATCAGATCTTGTGAGACTTACTCACTACCACAAGAACAGGATGGGGGAAACTGCCCCATGATTCAATTATCTCCGGCTGGGTCCCTCCCACAACATCTGGGAATTATGGGAGCTACAATTCAAGATGAGATTGGGTGGGGACACAGCCAAACCACATTACATGGTATGGAAAGAAGTGGAATTGAAGGAGTTGAAAGAGTGAGTTGAAGACTGAAAGGAGGTGAGGAATTGGGGACAGCATATGGACACACCACTTTTACACCAGATTGGGAAGGGTAAGGAAATAAGGAAACGGCAGGAGGAAAATGAGCAAAGAAATGAATTTTAAGAATGGGAGACTAGTGGAAATTGTAAGCAAAGGAACAGATATCTGTAGATGGAAGGCCTGAGAAGGCAGGAGGGAAAGGCCCCTTAGGAAAGAGAAGGCAGAACTTCACCTTTGTAGCCAAAGAAAGCTGGGGGAGGACGGGCAGGTGCAGATGGGCTGATAGATTCTGTCATACAAGAAAAAGATGCTCTTGCTCCTATATGATGGCTTCTCATTTTTCCATAAAGTACAAGTCAAGGTTATGTGCCAAGATTGGGGTTTGAGGCCATAAGATGGTTTAAATATGTTGCTGTGGCAAAAGGGTTGGTGAATGAAATACACCGAGAATGTTGAGCAGTGTGGTGGGCAGAGATGTGTGTGGCAATGAGGGCCATCTAGAGAACAGCCGTGTCTCTGGCAAGGCTAGGGGATACATATTCGGCTCATCCCCCTAGTCTTGTTTGCAGACCACTCCTTTCATTCCCCAGGACTTCAAAGAGATTGTCATATCTCCCCTGTCTGAGGCTGACTCTGGGGCCAGGCTCCCTATAATGCAATTTAGGATGCTCAAACGCTTGTGCCCTATGGGCACCTGAAGTAAGATGGCCTCACTTCGAAATGAATGGCAGCATTTGGATGAAGGAAAAATATTTTTAACGCCCCCTTTTCCATTTTAGGAAGTTGCTGAAGTCAGGGTGTAGTAGAATTTGCCATAACTCACAGGTCTGGCCTCCTCTTCTGCAGAGGTCTCCAGCCAGCCCGTTGCAGTGTTCAGAAGCTGCTCCTGGGTGCTCCAGAGAAGCAGGGGTCCTGCGGCTTTTAGGCTGTACATAAAAACTGAAGCCTTTGTGTGTTCATCCTGGCTGGTAATTTGCCATTTAAGAAATTTACATTAGACTTTATCACCTCCAGTCCTTGAGCACAGTGTCTTTTCTTGATAGGAAGCCGGTGAATCAAATAAAGTTTTTAAATGAAAATATTATGAAAGAAAATTTTGGTGGATTCCCCTTCTTTCATTGTTTTTCATTTTTTCTAGCATCAAGATCAAATGATTTCTCTTCAGTACACAAACTACTCACTGGGACTGCTGAATAGCAATGAGATGATTTAATATCTGGGGTGTTCTCCAGCCCTAAGACCAGAGAGTTAGAATTGGAGGTAGCACTGACCCACCATGTCTGGCTTCTGTAAGGGCCCGTCCCATCCGCAGAGACCTGCCTGACTAATGCATAAGAGATTATGTCCTGGGAGACAGGGATGGAGACATCACTGGAGAGGTTGTCTTCACAGCAAACGTCATCCCTTTCTCCCTTCAGAATACCAACGTGATTATGCATTGAGCTGCTGCTATTTACAGATATCATAGCACAGAGAGCATTACACAGCCAATGACACAGAATTACAACCATCTAGACATATGGTTTGGATAAACAAAGCACAAAGCACAAATTAACCATGGTTGACTATAACTCCCGCTCTCTACTCCCCAGGGAGGGACTTGAGTGAAACTCCCAGTTGGAGAAAGCAATACATATCAGAAAGTAGGGTGCATACAGCGTGGTGTAGACAAATGCTAACCCTTATTTAATGCTTTTCATGGTGCCAGAACACAATGGCACCAACCTGTCTAGCAAAAGTTATATCTCTGTACCAGTTTCCTGTAAATAGTAACTGTACTCCTACCGGATTCCATGCCTGTCTGTTCCAAGGCCAAAGAATGCCTTTCATTTTTCATCACCTTGCTTCTGCTTCCTGTGTCCAAAGGCCTGGTTGCCTCATGCATCTGGATGTTAGAGCTGGATGGAGTTGGACACAAGTGGCCTCCTCTGAATAAACACCCTTAAACTTCCACTGTGGTCCTTCCCCTCACTGAGTGACCCATGCTAGTCTATAGAGAAGAACCCCATCACCCCCACCCCCGCTCCAGCTAGGACAGTCAAGTTCTGAGCTCATCCATCCCCATGGGTGCCATTAGGAGTGGGCGGATTCTATTTGCTGGCAGTCAGCATTCCCCCTACTTCCCATATTTTATTTTCCATGAGAAACTCTTCCAGGACAGGAAACTTTCTGTGTGAGGTCCTTGGCCCCATCATTGACACACGAACCTTATAAACTTTGTTTGACAATAAAGAATATAATATTTGCTTTTCATAATACATGTGCATCGCTTTCCAAAGGAGAGAGCAAAATAAATAAATAACTGGAGTGAAAAGCTTCTACTTGGCTTGAACACTTGCACTGGAGTTTTTCAAAAGGGAAAAAAAAATCCACAGAACAGTTAGCTAAATATATACCTACTTTTTTTTTTCTTGTCTTTGGTGACTTTTCAGATGTACATTATGTATTTAGTTCTCTCTCTCTCTCTCTCTCTCTCTCTCTCTCACACACACACACACACACACACACACACACACACACTAAATAAGAATTAAAATTATATTCCATCATTCATGGACTTACCTGGGAGAAGGTATACATATGTGGCTCCACAAATACAGAGGGCTCTACAGTGTCAGATAAGCCTTAAAGACGTAATATTTTATAGCTTGATAAACTTTTGATTCATATTGTTTTATTAGCTGACTCTAATATTTTAAGTGTACACCAAAACAAATTCTGCTCCATGAGATGAGAAGAGGAAAAATCTACAGGCTCAGATGTCCAAGAGAAACAGGGCTTCCATCAATGTGACAGGGACATTGAATCGATAATGCTCTCTCAACAGAAATCCCAGCCGCCAACCTCCTGAGCAGCGTGGTCATCTTGAGTCAGGTGAATTGTGTGAGATCTACTCAAGTGGCCTTGATGGCTTTCTTCTTGCAAAGGTTGGGCAGGCAGCGGGAGACTCCTTGACCCCACATGGGTATTATTGACATGACTCCTTGCTGTCATTTTCACATCTCATTTCGAACCCTCTGAAGTGAATCAGGAAGACTGCTGAATCACTGTCTGTCATGTTTATATGGTCAAATAGAAATGGAGAAGGACAGATGAGATTCCCAGGGCAAAGCTAATGGACTCACCAAGCCCACTTACCTGGATTTAATAATTCAAATTAACTCCATTCAATTCAGCCAATATTTTCTGAGTACCTGCTATGAAGGAAGTCCCTGTGCTAAGCCTCGTAGAAGATACAGAAAAGGACCTGAAACTCTAGTCCAGAGGGGGAGATACTTAAGGGTAAAATACTCCTGAGAGCATGGCAGCTAAAGAGGGACAGGAGGTCCTAAAGGAAGGAGGAATCAATTCTGATCAGCGCTGGGGAACAGGAAGAGGGATGGGAACCTTGACTTTACTCCAAAGACTTTGAAAGTTTTTCCGAGTCTAGGAAGGTTATGAAGTGTGTACCAAGTCTCAGTCCTACTCATCTCTTTTCATCTCAAGAGTCAAGTGAAAATATCTCCAAGCATATTGAAAATAACATCTGGTCGTATGCATTTGACTGAACCCATTCCCATTGTGGACTCCAATATATACTGGATGTGTTTCATTTCACTTCTATGTAAAACAGATTCTACTAGCCTATAAAGAGGGATTTTACATTTAGTCTTCTGTGACGTTCATTAGTAACATGTTCCATATGCACTTACAGATGTACATTCTATAAATTGGAATTCTTACAGTCTAGCTATAGATGAAGAAAATTCATGGGAAATCTCTATGAGGCTCAAAGAATGGATGGGAAGGGTAAAGACCCAGTCTATTTTGGATTGCAACCAAGGTGTAGCTGGGGTCCAGGCAAACTCAACCATGTGCACTGTCAGGGGAGCATAAGCTCCAACCACTTTCTGACCTCATGTTGCTGTATTCCAGATTCAAACTCCTGGGGGAGAAGGGAGGCCGATTGCAGAAGTCCCATTCTTGCAGTCTTACAAGACTCAAGACAGAGGGTGAGGTAAACCTTTCACCTTTCAGAAGGACATTAGCATGCCATTACTCAAAGTAAGGTGAAGGGTTTCTGAGTCACCAAGCCCCTAGGAAGTCCACCATAGTTAGTGGGCCGGATACCATGTTAATGCTAAGATAATAAAGTCATGGACACTGAAGCCCAGAGACAGGCCACCGTTTAGTGTTAAGGAGTAGACATGTAAATAACTCACCACTAAATGTGGAAGAAGAGAAAGCATTATGGGAGAGGGCAGGGGAAAAAGGAGCTCCAAGGGAGATTGGGGGAGAGACAGTGGTTTCTATGCAATGTGCCCAGCTAAGGTTAGGATGACATCATGGTGAAGTTGTACAGGGAATATGGAGTGTATCTGACAACCTTGGACACATGGCTGAGGCCAGGAGTGGATTTAGGTCAGCCACCAGTTTGACATAAGGAGAACTCCACATCCGTGTTGAGGTTATAATATCTGTTTTTTGTTGATTTTGATTTGAAGACACTCCACTACCCATTCCTTGACACTCCTGTGTCTCAGAAAAGTGTTTTTCAAAGTATGTATATAATTGTACTCATACATATGAACATATCTGTTGGAAACCCTGGCCTAAATTGGCTTTCTATCCACCACCAAAAGAATTCAGCATACTTTTCTTGAGTTTCCATTGCATCTTACCCTCTAATGCTATACCTGCTATGTTAAATTAAAATTGTCTTTTGCAGATAATGTCTTGTCCATCCTGGCATCCCCTGTGCCTGGCATAGTACCTGATACCAAGTAGGCATGTGACAAATGTTGGGTGAACATACATAGTTGAACGTACACATCTCTAATCTTAGTCTTGTTACTGCTGGTGATAATAAACATTTGCAATTAGGCATTTTAACTAGTTTAGCATCTATGCTGTTCTTATGTAACTACTCTTGGTGGATTTGCCTGTTGCTTTCTGTCGTTGCCTCAAAAGGAAGTGGTGAACATTTCCGCCTTCATTGAAATTTCAGTCCTGGAATCATAAATGTAGCTCTGTGCTCACCAAAATCTGTTCCTTCATCTTTCTGGGGACACAGCTAGACTACATTTCCCAGCCTCCTTTGCGGTGAGGTGTGGCCATGTGACTGGGTGTTAGCCAGTGGAAAGGAAAAGGAAGTGAAGTGCATCACTTCTCGGACTGGTCCTTTAAAAATCTACCCTGTGATTATCCTTCCTTACCTGAAGCCTCAATAGAGAGGGTGCCAAGGCTCTAGCTACTAATAGCCACTAATCATGTGTAGCTATTTAAATTTGAATTAATTTAAATGAAATAAAAATGGGAGACAAAGAAATATGGCAGTCCCATGTACTTATGATTTCTTCCCTTTCCCAACCCAATGAAATAAAAACAAAATGTGAAATTGAAGTTAGATGAGACCCAAAATACTTATAGAGACAGCAGTGAGAGACCTCAGCTTCCTGTCTGACTTACAACCTGCCATCCTTCACTTATTCATCTCTTTATCTTTCTCCTGCAAGTCTCCCCTACCATCACAGGGCAACTTTTGGATGACAGATAACTGGGCTTCAATCTTGCCTTTGGCATTTCCTTGCTATGTGATTATTGTTTTTTTATTTAATGTTTCCGGGCTCCAGTTCCTTCCTCCTAAATTTGCAGCTGATGCTTCTCACTTCAGTAATCAGTTTGACAAAAATAACATATACCAACGTGGAATGGTTATCGTTTCTTTTAAATCTGTTTCTCCATGTTTATTACATACAGATATCCAGTTGTTCTACCACTGTTTGTTGAAAACGATTTTCTCCCACTATCCATTTACCTTGCCATTGGCAAGGTAACTTCTGCTGTGTTGAGCCATTGGCAAGGTAAATGGATATTGGGAGAAATTGTCTTCAACTGATCTTTTTCCAAGAGATCAATTGAAGACTATGGATCAAATTGGTCAGATAATCTATTTGATCAACTGATCTTTCCCAAGACCAATTGAATATATATATTTAGAATGTAATCAAATTCCATATATATATATATATATATATATATATATATATTCAATTACATACATATACACATTCTGGGTATATTCAGTATATATTTAAAATATATATTATATATATGCACACACATATATATACACATATATATAGATTCACTCTGGACTCTCTATTCTGTTTCATTGAGCCAGTAGACTATTCATATGCTGATAGAACTGCCTTAATTACTTTCTCTAATTTAAATGCTATAAAATAAGTCCTGAAATGAGATAATAAAAGTTCTTCAATGTTTTTTTCTTTATAAAATTAAATAAAATTACAAATTTGGTTCTACCATTGCACAAGCCACATTTCAAGTGCTCCATAGCCATACGTCTTTAGTGGCTACTGTATTGGACAAGGAAGTATAGAACATTTCCATCACCATAGAATGTTCTACTGGCAGGACTGCTGTAGAAGAGGATAAAATTATAACAGAGAGAGAAGCTAAGTCCCTGAACAGTGCTTGAAGCAAACTTCTCACCACCATCATTACCACTGATTGGATTTGATAAGAAAAATAAACTTCTGCTGTGTTGAGCCCTTTGGATTTAGGGGTTTATTTATTCACAGTAGCTACTGATTCATTCTCTGATACAGAGGTCATAGGTTAAGACATGGAATCATTTTGTTCACCTGTCTCTCCATAGGCAGTGAACAAGCTCCACTTGGAGAAGTGTCTTGTCTGAGAGCAGAGAACTAATGATTTTCTGAGGTCCAATCCAGAAACACTGATTTTATAAATATGGTGAAAGCATAAAACCCTTACTGTCAGCTTTGAGGAACATTCCTTAAGCCTTTAGAGCCTGAAGATAGCTCATCTTACTCTGTGATGTAGCCTTACTAATGCATTGGTACAAATATGCATCTGCAGAATCTCCTGCAAGTAAGAACCTCCTCACATTCACAGTGGGGCAAAAACTGTAAAATTAATAGAAAAATTAGCAATGTTGCCAGATTACAATCCCACTACCTCAGACCATGAGGAGTGAAATTCCAATGGACCATGACACTTCATTATTTTCATAATGTAAAGCATTATTATATGCTTTATATATAATATGTATAAATATTATTATATTACATTATTTTCAAAGTGTAGAGCAAATTATAAAAGGTTAAGTTAGAATCATACAGCATGTAGCCCTTTCACACTGGCTTCTGCCACCCCAATTAGTAATATACATTTAAGTTTTCTCCAGGCCTTTTTATGGCTGATGGCTCATTTCTTTTCAGCTCTGAACAATATTCCATGGTCTGGATGAGCCAGTTTATTTTCCATTGAACTACTGAAGGGTGACTGGTTGCTTTCAAGTTTTGACAATTATTTATAAACCTATTATACATATCCATATGTGAGTTTTTATGTAGACATAAGTTTTCCACTCCTTTGGATATACCTAGGAGTGAGATTGCAGGATGGCACAGTAAGAGTATATTTAGTTTTATAAGAATCCCCCCAAATTGTCTTCCAAAGTGGCTGTTCCATTTTGCATTTCTACCCACAATGAATGAGAGTTCCTGTTACGCCACAGCCTTGCTGGCATTTAGTGTTGTCAGTGATCTCAATTTCGGCCACTCTAATAGATGTGTGGTGGCATCTCAGTGTTGCTCTAAATTGTATTTTCCTAATGACATATGACATGTGACACCTTTTCATATAGGTATTTGCCATCTCTATATTCTTTGGTGAGGTATCTGCTAAGGTCTTTGGCCCATTTTTAAGTTGGATTGTTTATTCTGCTATTGTTGATTTTTAAGTGTCCTTTGTACACTTTGGAGAGCAGGACTTTATCAGGTAATATCCTTTGCAAATGCTTTTTCCCAGTCTGTGGCTTGTCTTTTCATTCTCTTGCCAGTGTCTTTCACAGAGCAGAAATTTTTAAATAAGTCCAGCTTATCATTTCTTTCCTTCACGGATTGTGCCTTTAGGTGTTGGATCTAAAAAGTTCTTACCAAATCCTAGGTCATCTAGATTTTCTTCTATGTTATCTTCAAGGAATTTACTGTTTTGTATTTTACATGCTTTACGTACTGTATCATTCCACCTGTGTGACATTCTGGGAAAGGTAAAATTGTAAAGACAGTGAAAAGACCAGTGGTTTCCAGGGATGGAGGGGAGGAAGGGATGACAGGCAGAGCACAGAGGAGTTTTAGGGCAGCAACACTGCTTTGTGGGATTCTATAATGGTGAATACATGTCATTATACATCTATCTAAACTCACAGAATGCACAACACCAAGAGTGAACCCTCGGGCAAACTATGGACTCTGGGTGATGGTGATGTGTTAGTGTAGTTCATCAGCTGTAACAAAAGCACCAGTCTGCTGTGGGCTGTTGATAATAGGGAAGGCTGTGCATGTGGGACGCAGGCGGCACACGGGAAACCTTTGTACCTTCTGCTCAATTTTGCTGCAAACCTAAAACTGCTATAAAATAAAGTCTATTTTTTTAAAAAATGTAAATTAGATTATGACCTTCCCTTTCTTAAAATCCATCTATAACATTTGCTTTGCCCTCGAAATAAATGTCTGTCCTTTGGAAGGGAGTTCTCACCTTTTATCCTCCAGCCCTGCCCATCTCCTTGACCTCATCTGCCCCATTTCCCCCTCATTCACCCGGTCTCCCTGCTCCAGCCCCACTGGATTTCTTTCTGTTCCTTTAAGGTTGCACACGAGTTCCACCTTGGGCATTTGTCCTTGCTGTTCCTCTGCCCAGAACATTCTGCCATCAGCTCTCTCTGTCCCTTAACCCCAGCCATGCACACGGAGATTTTCACAGGCTGGATGCATCCTGGCCCTTCAGGTCTCCATTCAAAAGCTGCCTCTTGGGCCGGGTGCGGTGGCTCATGCCTGTAATCCCAGCACTTTGGGAGGACAAGGCGGGAGGATCACCTGAGGTCCAGAGTTCAAGACCAGCCTGTCCAACATGGTGAAACCCTGTCTTTACTAAAAATACAAAGATTAGCTGGGCATGGTGGTGCATGTCTGTAGTCTCAGCTACTCAGGAGGCTGAGGCAGGAGAATTGCTTGAGCCTGGGAGGCGGAGGTTGCAGTGAGCTGAGATAGCGCCACTGCACTCCAGCCTGGGTGACAGAGGAAGATGCCGCCTCCTGGGAAAGCTCTTCTGATGACCTCAGATGACTCTCGTTCCTCTGCACTGCATTGCTGTGTTTCTGTCCCCTTTGCATGACCATTAGGTCCCTCCTGTTGTGGGTAAGTGCTGTCTTCACGACGCTGGGAGCCTTGCTGCTACAGCTCCCACATGTGCACCCTACTTGGGACACAGTGGGGACTGGGAGCCCCTGCAAAAGGCCTAAAATGAATTTCTTAATTATTCTGGCAGACCAGATAATTGTTAATATTTAAGAATGATTTGGTGACCAGACATATAGCATCATAAAGAATGTGAATTGTTAGTAAATTGCATTGTAAGGCTTTTCTTTGAGAATTTGGTGATTTTCCTCCAAAATTATTAGAATTTTTTTAAAGCAAATTGGAAAACTCTACTGTAGATCCCATATATAGAAAAAATAGTAACTTTTTTCTTTCCTTTTTCTTTTTTTTGAAACTGAGTCTCACTGTGTCGCTCAGGCTGGAGTGCAGTGGCAAGACCTCAGCTCACTGCAACCTCTGCCTCCTGGGTTCAAGTGATTCTCATGCCTTAACCTCCCTAGTAGCTGGGACTACAGGCATGCACCACCACACCTGGCTAATTTTTGTATTTTTAGTAAAGACGGGGTTTCACTATGTTGGTCAGGATGGTCTCAAATTCCTGATCTCAGGTGATCTACCTGCCTCGGCCTCCCAAGCGCTGGAATTACAGGTGTGAGGAACTGCACCCGGCCTATGATGACTTTTTGATGTCTTTTGTAAGGGGAATTTATATGCATGTGTATATAGTCATTTCCATGAGACAATCTTAAGGCAATAAATTTGTGGACCCTTAAGCGGACAGCACCTTGTGTGTGGCACATTATGTACTTAAACCTTCAAATATAATTCCTTCAGCACAAAAATATTAATTCACTTTAATTACATAATTGTTTGCACAAACAAGGATGTTTAGATAAGGCTGGCATTCCAAATTTTAACTCAAATTCCAAATTTGAGTTAAATTTCAGTTACCAACTGCAGGTACCACTCTCTCAGATACGGAGATGGTAAATATATAAACCATGATTATTCCAAACTGCTTTCAAGATTATCACTGAGCTGAGCCCATCATGAATATTTTGCCCACACAGGATTGATTTATTCAAAACAGTGGCATCTTTAATTTTAGGATATATATGGTAAAGAGAGAAGGCTATTATAACCTTTTTCTATAAATATTGCTTTTAAGACTGGGTGCAATGGCTCACATCTGTAATCCCAGCACTTTGGGAGACTGAGGTGAGTGGATCACAAGGTCAGGAGTTTGAGACCAGCCTGACCAACGGGGTGAAACCCTGTCTCTACTAAAAATACAAAAATTAGCTGAGTGCGGTGGCACACACCTGTAATCCCAGCTACTCAGGAGGCTGAGGCAGGAGAATTGCTTGAACCCAGGAGGAGGAGGATGCAGTGATCTGAGATCTTGCCACTGTACTTCAGCCTGGGCGACAGAGTGAGACTCTGTCTCAAAAAAAAAAAAATCCTATTAATATAAAAAGTCATTTTATTTTATGGTTAAAACAACACAAATGGGACGAGCTATGTTCAGAGATTTATTTTTTAAAGCTCACATCTTTACCCTACTTCTGATATTTCTTGTATACACTTATACCATTGATATTTCTTGTATACACTTATACCATTGATGTTATTTACGATTATTTTATGGGCTTTATGGACAGATGCCTCTAATTTAATGAGTATGTTTTCATTAAATTCATTTGTATAGTTTACAATTTGTGACAGATGATTCTGACTTCCCAGTGAGTGACAGCAATTTACCTTTTTGAGTAAATTTATTTAAGTAAAGAACTTGACTTATATTAAAGAAAAACATGAGTGCAGTGTAGTACTGACATAACATGGTGTCACAATTCTGAATGTGGTATGCAAATAACTAATGTTTGGAAAATGCTTTGAACACCTACACTGGAGATGCATAGCCAAAAAACCGAATTTCCTAATTTTTGCACCAATGTTTGGTACCTGCCAACTTTATAAAAAATTTTATTTTAATCCCCTCCTGCTTTGTTACATTCTTGACAAAGAGGGAGTGGTCTGTGGATGAGGATGCCTGATTCTTTAGGAAATAAAAACAGGTCTTCAGGACCCTCACACTTATTCCCGGGATGTGAAAGTGATAAAGCTTGGTCAACTCAGGTGCAATGCCTCATCCAGGTGTGAATGCAGCCTTTCCTTGAACCAAATAACGTCCAAGAATCAAAGACTCTGTTCTTGCTTTCTCAATCTGCTCTGTAGTTTCCACTCAGCTCACTTCCCATGGAAGGGACTCAGATATGGGGCAGAGTCATTTCCTGCACCATACCATCAGCAAAGCTGGCTCTTCTAGGCTGGCTCAGGCCCTCTGGCCTGCCAGCTATGAGGTCATACCAGCTGAGAATTCAATGATCTGTCTTAACCACAGTGACTCATGCAGCCTCTGGCTACCCTGTGGCTGGGACCCAGTTCCCCCACAGGAAAACATATTTTAAATGATTACATGAGTGACCAAAAGTGCACAGAGAGCTTTCAAAGATTTGGAACAACCCACCAGAAGCTCCAAAACTTCCCCGGCTTTCTTCAACCTCATTTGGTGTGAGAATTAGAAGGGCTGATCCGGTTGGATGCTCTCTGACCACTGCCAAGACTCTCTCGTTCTTTCTAGCAGTGATGACCTGGCAGCCACACTCAGCAGAAGTTAACGACTCCAAGTGCAGGAAAAAGAAGTAAAGAGTGAGAAATAAAAATAAAATAAAAAAATAAAATACCCCCAAATTGTCTGCAATTTGAAAACTTTCCTCAAATGTTCAAAGGACAATGATTGTCTAAACTCTAGGGGCAGCTCGAGGCTCAGAAGAAAGAGGATCCGGAGCGACACTCATTACCCAGCCTGCGCTAAGTGCCGGCACGCCCATTCCTTTAATGTAATCTGCTCCTCTCCTCCACTGCATTTTTTTTTCCTTTTAAATAGACTTTACTTCAGGTTTTGGTTCACAGTAGATACAGAGACTTCCCGTACACATGCTGTTGCTTACACATACATGCACAGTCACCCCATTACCAACATGCCCCACCAGGGTGAGACCTTTGTTACAACTGAGGAACCTGCATTGACTCATCATCACCACCCAAAGGACATAACTTAGGTCAGGGTTCACTCTTGATATTGTGCATTGTCTGGGTTTACACAAACTTACAAAGACATGGACCAGATCCACCATTATAGTATCCTATAGAGTAGTTTCATTGCCCTGAAAACCTTCTCTGCTCTGCCTGTTCATCCCTCCCTCCTTACCCCTGGCCATCACTGATCTTTTTACTATTTCCATAGTTCTGCCTTCTCGGAATGTCCTGTAGTTGAAATCGCACAGTATGTAGGCTTTCCACACTGGCTTCTTTCACTTCGTAATATGCTTTGGAGGTTCTCCCATGTCTTTTCATGGCTTGATAGCTTATATCTTTATAGTGCTGAATAATATTCCACTGTCTGGGTGTACCACAGTGTATGTATCCATTTGCTGACTGGAAGAGGTCTTGGGTGCTTTCAAGTATTGACACTTACAGCATCCCTGTGCCTTTTGTGAGGCATACATTTTCAACTTCTTTGGGTAAACATCAAGGAGTGAGACTGCAGGACGGAAGGCTAAGAGTATGTTTAGTTTTGTAAGAAGCCACCAAACTGTCTTCCAAAGTGGCTGTTCCATTTTGCATTTCCATCAGTACTGATTCAGAGTTCCTGTCACTCTACACCCTTGGAAGCACTGGCTGTTGTCAGTGTTCTCGATTTGTCTATTTTAACAGGGGTATGGTGGTATTCCATTGTTGTTTCAGTTGAATTCCCCGATGATACATAATGAGAGTGTTTTGCTTTTATTTTTATTTGTTTATTTGTTTTTGAGACATGGTTTCACTCTGTCACCTCGGCTGGAGTGCAGTGGCGTGATCTTGGCTCACTGCAACCTCTCTCTCCCAGGTTCAAGTGACTCTCCAGCCTCAGTTTCCCGAATAGCTGGGATTACAGGTGCCTGCCACCACGCCTGGCTGATTTTTGTATCTTTTCAGTAGAGATGGGGTTTTTCCATGTTGGCCAGACTGGTCTCGAATTTCTGACCTCAAGTGATCTGCCTGCCTCAGCTTCCCAAAGTGCTAGGTTTAGAGGCGTGAGCCACGGCGGCTGGCTGCCTTTTGCTTTTTAACAAATTACACTAACTCAATACCTGTGGTAAGGGACCGCCCTAATATTTCATAGTTTTATCTCAACATTTCATATCTTATTTAAAAATGCAGAGAGAAAAGCTTGAAAGTACTCTCAAGATTTTTTTTAAAGCCTGAAAAGGCTCAATCTACTGAGCAAGCGTGCCTCCAAGCATCTACCTGGATGTCTTTCTATAACCTCAAAATGCCTCAGTCCACAAGCGAATTTATTGTTTTTCACTTAAATCACCTTTCTCTTGATTCTTATGTTTCTGTCTCTGGCCTTGTGTCTTCCAGTGCTCAGCGTCCTGCAGTCCTGCTTTGTCACCCCCAGGCTGATGGGCTCATGCTGAACCCCAAATGCACTGAGTGTAGCCCCACTCTCCCCTCCTCACTGCTGGAATCGCCCTCCCGGATCCCAGGGTCTGGCTGGCCTGGGCTGGCTTTGCCGCTGACTCTCTTTTCCCCATTTGCCTATGGCTGTCTGCCACTGCCGGGCTGGGCTGCCTCACAACACTTCGTGCCACCTGCCCTTCCTTCCTCTGTGTCCTTGCTGGAGCCTGGGATGCCCTTCCCCACCACTGCCTCTGACCCAGCTCAGGCTCGTCCAGTCCCGCCTGCTCCCCGGGGTCCAGTTGCCCATACTCATGAATCCATCAGCTCGAGGGAAGCTGGTGTCTCCCGCTAACTCCTGACCATGCTTCCATTCTGTCGGCTATAGTTCATCGTACCTCTGTCATTAGACTAGAAGTTGCCTGAGGGCTAGAAATCTACCCCTCCCTCATCTCTGCAACCTGCTACCATTCCCATCAATTTCGTACACACAATTACCTGTTGAGTGCATGTTGAATGCATCTGAGATCAATTTTGTAAAGATAGGGGAAACCATGAGCAGGAGTTGTCTGACGAATGAATCTTTATTTTAGATCCCACTGAATCTCTCTGTCATGGACTCTTTGGACTATGAAAACAGGAACAATTATGGTGTAAATGGACTTTGAAAATAGCAATAATTAGGTAATTAAAAATGTACTTCAGTTTCATTATAGTGTCCATAAAATTCCACCATTGAAAAACAAACTATTTTAACATATTTTACTTAATATAATTCATGTAATTGTGATTTTTATGTTCCACCTAGTTATGCAATTAAGTAGTACATGGCTATTTCTTACAATTAAACATTGCTAAAATCTACCGCCAGTTTGGAGCAGAGAGTATGATATATTTAACAACTTTTTATGCTAAACAGTAGACACAGTTAAAACTGTATTCATTTAATTTCATTTTAATTAGTTGAATAATATTTTCAAATGCGAATTTAGCCCTAACTAGAATGGCACGTTACTTAAGGCTGTTTTCTTTCAAATTATGTATCTGTAACCGGTGGAGGTTTCTCATAGAAGAAAATGGTGGTACGTGTGGGTCCCTGAGTTGAGAATTGTGCAGGTTTTTCAGCTCTTGAGCAGAGCTTCCTTCTCACTGGTTAGATCCAATCTCATGATATAGTGTACACCAGCAAAGCCTCCTCTGTTTCTTCTTGAAGAGTTACCCCCTAGATTCTCATGAAATGTGTTCCAGGCCTTGCTAGGCTCCCAGAAGCAGCCTGAGGCTTGATGCACAGCAGAAAGGAGATCAGAGGCTTCATTTTTCTCCTGCTTTGGGGAGAGGCATCCTGAACTCCTCAAACAAACTGCCTCTGCCACTGGCCCTTGTCACCAGCCCTGATCTCTGAGTGATGAGGAGGCGAGAACGTCCATCCAGGTTCATCTTCCCAGCAGTTTCCCTCTCTCCTCCACTCTGGTCTCCTTTCCTTCACCCTCCCATCTACTGAGTACTAGCTCTTAAATGAAGTGTCCTTAAAAAGCTTCCTGTCTTGTTGCCTCCTTCAAAATCAACTCCCCCTCTTTTGTTCATACTTCCACATGGCCCACATTCCTGACCTGACCTTCCCTCCCTCTGTTCCTAGACCTGAACTCTCCTCCAAACCACTCCATGCACCTTGGCTGAGACCCTGCCACAGAATGGGGAGAAGGGGCTGGGGGCCTTAGAGGACTTTGTCTCTCAAGTCAGGATTCCCCTCACTGCACCTAAGCGGAATCACTGCTCATCCCAACTGCTGACAAACACCATTCCCACTCCTTCTGCCATTGAATTAGCCCCATTCAGGTCAGGGCTCTGCTCCCACCATGCCCGTCTCCCATGACACCTTCCTAGCATTGCCTTAGACCCTCAGAACTAAATGAGATAGGGCATGGCCAAAGGCTTCACAACAAACACGATGATAATAAGATCACGAATGCTTACTGAGCACCTCCTCAGTGCCCGGGTCTGGACTTAGCACATTACATTAATCATCTGATTTAGTGCCCCAATAGGCACAAGCTGGTATCCTCACTTAGGGTGGGTTATGAGACTATCCTGAAGTCCTACAACCCCTTAGTGGAAGAGCCAGAATTCAAACCCAGATGATCTGAATCCTGGGTCTGTGCCCCTAATCACTGCTCTGTCCTGTCTGACTAGCAGGGGACCCAGCAAATGGCAAGTGTCCAATAATCGTTAGTTACTGCACTGAGTCCCAAGGAATTATCTTCTTTTCATTGTTCCCTTTACTTTCGCAATCTGGGTCTCCAAACCCATTACTCAGTTGAGAATATGGGTTGATTTTCAGTTCGTTTTTTTTTTCTGCACCTGGCTGGGCACCCATGGACAGCTAAGTCTCAGGCTTTCTACATGGAGTCATAAGGTCTCTGTCTTTGGGCTCCTGAGACCGTTTGAAATCTGTCAGGGAATCTGTCAGAGGCCTTGGACCTGACGTCTGGCAAACTGGGAGTCATTCCTGAGATCCTCAGTCATGGCCTTCTGCTCATACACTTTGGGCATCAGGATCCTGACTGTTCTGCTGCCTTCAGGTCCAGCTCCCATGAGATCCCCAGGCATGGCCTTCTGCTCATCATATGCTTTGGGCATCAGGATCCTGACTGCTCTGCTGCCTTCAGGTCCAGCTCCCATCCCATTTTGGTTACCCAGCCTCAGCTCCACCTGATTCTAACCCCAGCCATCCTAAAATCCAGGCACAGCTTGGGCCTTCTACAACTCAATTTATGAATGAATTCCACAACTCAAGAAATGGTGGGAAGGTAGCATTAGTAAGTGAGATCTGCACATGGAGGTGCGTGTTGTCAGACACCTCTGAAAGAGGAACCGTGTGACCACAGTTCAGGAATCCACATCGAGAAAGCCACGACTTGTTGTCAACTGTGTCTTCCTGCCCCTTCTTAAAACCAGCTGTGATAGCTACCATCCTATGTCCCAGGAAATTCTGCTGTGACTCTTCTAATCCTATTTCCAATTCCCATAATGACCCTGCAAGTTAGGTATTGCTACCCTCCCTCTACAGAAGAAGGAGAAGCCAAAGTGTACAGTGGATATGTGATGTTTTTATCTGCTCACAATACATTGTTTCTTCTAATACTAGCACCCTGACTTCCCTTTTTCATGAATGCAGTCTTCATGAACTACATTGCAGGGTTCCTAGCCCTTCTTGCCAAGCGTGTGATACAAGCTTGGCCAATTGGACTCTCTTTCCTGAGAGCCTGAATGTTAAGACGAGGAAGACAAAGATGGCAAATGGTTGGAGAGGGTTTATCCCAGCAGGATACCTGAAGAGACCTCATTACTTCCTGCAGCCTAGAGGCCTGGAGCTGCTCAGCCCCCATCCTTTCTAGGACCCCTCATCAATTCAGTCTTTGCTTTGATTTCATAAACCGATCCATATCCTCCTTATGTTAACTACATCTATTTTTGTTCCTTGAAATCCCAAAACTCCACATGATAGAGGGGCATTCATTTATGTACTGAAGAGTTCTTGAGCATATTCTCTGTGTGAGGCTCTGTGCCTGGTGCTAAGGGTTTACTGTGAGCAGGACGGAGGTTTCTATGATCAGCAAGGGTGGTCATTCATTGCATTTACGATACAGGTTTTAGAACAAGGAGCTTGTCCTGGGTCACACACAGAACTATTCCATGGCTTGGCATCAAGATAGCTTGTCCCATATTCCACACTAGGCCTGCTTGCTTTATACACACGTTAGTCAGGTATCATTCAAAGGGATTCTTTTCTCCACCACTGCACTAAACCGTAGCATGAACAGGTGCCACATATTTAAAACCACAAGTAGTTTCCTCAGAAATTCCTCTATCCATTTGGTCAATCTATTCTTTCTTGGGAACTTTGTGAAGGACAGTTTCTTAGAGTCAAAAGGAGCTCCTGCGGTCAATCAGGAGACTTGACTCAATTTGTGGTTTCATTACAAAGTTTCATTGTGATATTAGACATGTTAGTTCTCCCATACGAGGCTCAGTTTCCCCTTACATAAACTAAGAAATAGTTCAGATGATCTCTGAGGCTCTTCTGCCTTGGTATTTCTAAATATCTTCTTTGAGCCCCTGGAATTAAGAGAGAAAAAGATTTGCTTCTCCCTGTGACTTGAGGTTTTGGATGGCATCAAAAGAGTTAAACTTTGCAGTACTTTGCAACATTGATAAAAAAATCTGTGTACTTTAATTTCTAATAAAAAAATCAAGCAGGTATGAATAGCAATAAAATTGCTCAAAAATTGTTCAAATTGAAGGGAAACAATTGGAAGTGGATTTGGAAATATAACGTTTAGCTAAGCAAGCTATAATGTTCTGTTATTTTAATCAGCATTGTAAAGTAATTTAAATGATGGGGGAAGAGACTTTTATACTTTAATATATAATCACTTTTTTCAATGCATTCATCAAAAGGTATTTCATGTTAATGATTCTATAGCTGACGACAGACATCAGCAATAATGGTCTTTTGCAGGCTCCAGGTTAGGTTTATGTTTGCCGGTTTTAGATTTGACTTTTATTCCCGCACTTCCCACCTAGTCTTAAAGAAGAATTTCTGCCATTTTGTAAGAAAATTTGTGTTAGTTAATGTTGCAAAGATAAAAATTATTAGAAAAGGAAATCTAGGACATTCCTTAATATTGTTTCTTCAAAAACACTAGAAAGTTGGAGCAGATTTCAGGGGTTATCTCAACAACTCACCTGCCTTCAGGACCCTGGAATTCAAAAAATACATAAATGTGGCTTTTTGTTTAAAAATCTTCTGCAAAGAGGGATGAGATTCTCTTACTCTATGGACATTTTGTCTGTGTTAAATTAATGCTCATTGAAAATGGAAGATTTTGTATCAACTAAATGCTGAAAAATAGATTTATTTCTACTTCTGGGCTGATGTCTACCATTATCAAATGGCCTTTCTATAAACATATTTTTTTAAAGAATAACTTGCAGTTTTCTTGCTGCAGTTTAAGTATTTATCATGTCCTCATGTCCTTGCTGGAGAAGGTAATATAAGATGGTTGAAGGACATGTTGCTGCTCCCAGAATGGTGACGCAATCCTAAGGATTTTGGGCTCCTGGTCTTGTGTTTGCAAGAACTTTCCTTTCTCCCGAAATAAAACATCCTTTTGGTGTCTCTTCCTTTGGTTTTGCCTATGTTGGTACTTGTTCAATGTGAGAAATCAATCTGACCATCTATCCCTCCACCCATCCATCCATACACCCATCCACCCATTCTCCATCCATTCATCCACCCACCCATGTATCCACCCATCCATCCATTTACCTATCCATCCATCCACCCACTCATCCATTCATCCAGCCACTCATCCACCCAATTATTCATTCATCCACTCATCCATTCATCTGTCTACTCATCCATCTGTCCATTCACACATCCATCCACTCATCCATCCATCCACTTCACCCACCTACCTATTCATTTATTTATTTACTTACTCATCCATCCATCTACCCATGCATCCATCCACCCATCTATTCATCCACCCACCTACTCATTCACCCACTCACTCATCCACTCATTCATTCATCCATCCACCACTCCATCCATCCATCCATCCATCCATCCATCCATCCATCCATCCATGTATCTCTAGAATTTCCCCAAGATAAAAATAGAACAGAACCATGTGAATACTATTTCCAAATTATAATGTTTTCAGTTTGGCTATTTGGAAACACTTTTGGAAAAGGCAGCCTTGTATTTCTCAACTAAGTGCCAAAGAGTGGGGTTGGATTCAGAGTGCTAAGGAGCTGAGAGAGGCTAGTGTCCAGGTGGAGAAAGGGGTCAGGAGCCTCTGTTTTGGGCTGAGTTTGCCCCAGCTGCAGAGTCGGGCAGTCATTCCTCTCACTGGGATGGCAGTGAAGGTCTGGAAACAAACGACAGACTCCGGGTTGAGACTCATCTCCACATGGTGCTCACTGATGAGGTGGGCTCAGCCCAGAGCCAGGTGGGGCCAGGAAGGAATCGAAAGCTGCTGAGGACACACTCTTGGTGAAAAGAGCTCCTTGGGTCCTCCCACCCTGAGATCCAGTGGCCATACACAGCCAATATTTCAGTATCCTTCAGGAGAAAGAAATGGATCAAAGATTGAGGGAGCCATGCAGACTTGAGTGAATGCAGAGATACAGTCAGCTCTGTCCATAATGGAATAAAGAAGGGGCAGGAAAGGAAACCTCCACTTACTACTTGGGAGTCCCTAAAATGTTCCACCTTGGTTTTCATACCTGTAAATGATAAAACATAAAAATTGCTGTATCATGGGCTTAGTGTGAGAATTGCATAAGGTAACAAGTGTACAGCCCATGGCCCGGAACCTGCTGAAGGGCGGCTGCTCAGGGAGTGATAGCCGTGAAAGAGCAATAGTGTTCAGGAAACTCTCCAGAATGGCACCTGACTGGCTCACCTCCTATATCTCTGCAGGATACAATTAAAGTCCAGGAAGTATTGTAGCCCTACTGAGAACTTGAAAGATTCCAAGTTCCGTCCTCAACATTCTCGCTACTACATCATGACAAAATCCCCATTATCAGCCTTTTCAAAAGTACATGTTAACTTCTCTATGTGGTGGGTGCTTCCTGAGTGCCTGTGGGGCTGTCCAGCACCAGCTCCCTGTGTTGAAGGGAGGGGTAAGGAAGAAAAGACTCTCATCACACCCTAGAGGGGCTTGTGGCTTACTGGACAGAGGAGACACAGTGCATCTTGCAGCCCTGGACAGGGCACCAGGCAATGTGTGGAACAAGGTTTCCATGCCAGCCAAGTGCAGGAAAAACAACTCAGGACAGAAACATGGACAGCCAAGAAGCTGGGAAAAATGTTCCTTTGTACTAGCAAGCAAAGCAATGCATATAGCATTGTCAGTAAGTTAACATTCTGTCTACACACATCCAAAGATTAAAACAGTAATGACAATGTTCTACTCATGGTTGGGGTAAGTGTAAAGAGATATAAGCAGAATGAAATTTGCTAAGTAGAATTATATATTTGAAAATTTTAATTTACATAATTTTAACTGTGCATTTCTCCACCAAATCCATCCCCCAAAAAGAGGAAAGAAAAAAGAAAAGAGGGAGGGGGGAAGGAGGGAGGGACTGAGGAAGGAAGGGAAGGAAAGAAAGAAGAGAGAAAGGAAGGAGGAAGGGAAGGAAAAGAAAGAAGAGAGAGAGGGAGGAAGGGAGAAAAGAAAGAAAGGGAGAGACGGAGAGAGAAGAAGAGAGGAAAAAAGGAAGGGATTGAAGAAGGAAGGAAGAAAGGGAGGGGAGATGGTTTAGCTCTGTGTCCCCACCCAACTCTCATCTCAAATTGTAATCCTCACATCTGGAGGGAAGGAGGTGATTGGATCATGGGGGCAGTTTCCTCCATGCTGTTCTTGTGATAGTGAGTTCTCAAGAGGCCTAATGGTTTTATAAGCATTGGGCATTTCCCCTGCTTGCACTTTTCCCTCTTTCAGCCATGTGAAGAGGGTCTTTGCTTCCCTTTCCCCTTCGGCCATAATTGTAAGTTTCCTGAGGCCTCCTAAGTCATGTAAAACTGTGAGTCAACTAAGCCTCTTTCCTTTATAAATTACCCAGTCTTGGGAAGTTCCTTGGAGCAGTGTGAAAATGGACTAATACAGGAGAGAGGAAAGAAGGAAGGAGAGAAGAGAGGGAAGAAGGAAGAAAGGAAGGGAGGGAGGGAAGAAGAAAGGGAAGAAAAAAAGGAAAGAAGGAAGGTAGAAAGAAAGAAGGAAGGCAGAAGGAAGGAAGATGTACCTGGAGCCTGCCTTATCAGCTGCCACTTCCCTCTGTGTCTGTGTGCTCAGGAGTGAGCACCAGAAAGGAGGTCCAACTGCTTTCTTCCTGAAGCTGTTTCTTCACTGGGTCTGTGTGGTGTGAGCATCCCAAGGGCTGGGTCTCAGTCTCGTGTTTAGGGACCCATTCTCATACCAGATGTCCTCTAAAGCCTAACAGCTCCTAACATAAGAACTGCAGAGATGGCTCTCCTTACTACCCACTCCCAGCTTGTACCCTCCAATCTGTTTTCCGAAGAGCAGCCAGAGAGATCCTTTAAAACAAGACTCACTCATGTCATGCCTCTGCTAAACACGCTCCACAATTTCCATTCCTCTCTAGGAAAAAGTCCATATCCACCCAGGGCCCTGCTCGCCTCTCTGGCCTCCTCCGATCCGTCACTCTTCCTGTCACACACTGGTCTTTGGACACACCAACCTCCTCGTTTCTTCAACATGCCAGTTGCGCCTCTTCCTCAGGGCACTCTTACAGCCTGTTCCCTCTTCTGGGAATGCCCTTCCACCAGCTAGCTGCATAACTCATTTCTCACTTCCTTCAAGTCACCTCTTTTCAATGGGGCTGCCATTGACCATCGAAACCTCTATGGTACCCTCCTCCCAACATATTTCTTTTTAAGGCCTGCCTAGTCTGTTTTTTTTCCCCCAGTAAACGTATCATCTTCTAATGCTTTAGAATTTTTGTGATCATTATGCTTAATTTTCATTATCTCTCTCCACCAGAATAGCTCTTTACAGTGAATATATTGGTCTAGTTTGGTGTCTATCCTGTCTTCATCTCCTGGCACTGTGCCTTACCCAGAGTACTTACTCAGTAAACAGTGTTTGAGTTATTGTATGAACAAATGAATTACTGAATGTTAATCTCCAACACTGTATTTTCTTAAAAGATGCACCAGGGCAATTTTGATGAGAAACATTTTGTATCATATGCATGACTTTAGAAATATCCCTCCCACTTCAGGTGAGAATCTATCGTAGAAGGTTTCAAAAGATAATTTGGCAACATATATTAAGGCTTTAAGAAAGAGTTTATCCTAGGAAAATTTCATGTGTGTTCGTGAATGTTGAGCTAAACCACAGGCAGTTCAGTGTTGTATCAAATACAAAAAATTGGGTCAGGTGTGGTGGCTCATGCCTGTAATCCCAGCACTTTGGGAGGCTGAGGCAAGCAGAGCACAAGGTCAGGAGTTCGAGACCAGCCTGGCCAACGTGGTGAAACCCAGTCTCTCCTAAAAATACAAAAATTAGCTGGGCATGATAGCGCACACCTGTAATCCTAGCTATTCAAGAGGCTGAGGCAGGAGAATTGCTTGAACCCAGGAGGCGGAGGTTGCAGTGAGCTGAGATTGAGCCACTGCACTCCAGCCGGGGTGACAGAGTGAGACTTCATCTCAGGGGGAAAAAAAAAACAATTGGAAGTGATCTAACTATCCAGTAGTGATTAGGGTAATAAAAAATTATCATCTGCACAAATGATGGAGTTTTATTTGGCATTTAAAATGCAGAGGAGTAGAATATTTTTAAAATACAAAAGGTTTATAATATATAAATTGAAAAAGTTACAAAAAGTAAATAGATATTGGAATATCACATTTAAAAATATATATAGATATACACATACATGTATTATATATGTGAATATGCATATCATATATCTATATCTATACATCTATATGTAGTTCCTGGGAGACTATATTTTATATGCTATGGCACTGCCATTAGTGATTTCTAAATTGTTACTTTTTTAATGAATTCATTTGGTAAATTGTTCTACATTAGCTTATCTTTTTCTCTAATTTTTCTCAAAGACGATGACTTTTTTGTTTTTTTTTTTTTTGGATGGAGTCTTGCTCTGTTGCTCAGGCTGGATTGCAATGGCACAATCTGAGTTCACTGCAGCTTCTGTCCAGGGTTCTTCTCCAGGGTTCAAGCAATTCTTCAGAGTTCAAGTGATTCTGTCCAGGGTTCTTCTTCAGGGTTCAAGTGATTCTCTCCTCAGCCTCCTGAGTAGCTGGGATTACAGGTACCAGCCACCATGCCCAGCTAATGTTTGTATTTTTAGTAAAGGCAGGGTCTCACCATGTTGGTCAGGCTGGTCTCGAACTCCTGACCTCAGGAGCCACCCACTGCAGCCTCCCAAATGCTGAGATTACAGGCATGAGACACTGCACCCTGCCATGATTTTTATGGGTTTTTGTATTTGGAAAGTCATGGCAATAGATATTTCCTTTAAAAATTGGATCTCAGTGCTTTTTAACATTTAATACTGTAATTTGACTTAAAATAAGACATTTCCAACTTTTATTTCTTAAATCATGGTCCCTGGTCTTCTGGGGAAGGATGTAGGAAGCCAGGCTGGCCGGGCTGGACTGCAGGTGGACAGACCCTGCTCCAGGACTGCTCTCCACCCAGCAGTTGGATGAATACAGTGGCAGCCACTTGTGAAGCCCACATTAGTTCCTGCTCAGTTTAATCACACACTCCTGTGCTCTAGTCAAAGGGGATTACACATAAGCTGTGATGCCATGGCCACGTACACTGCTTCTTTGGAGTATGGCTTATTTATTCCTTTAGTCAGTTTCTTTCCCAAAATCATTGATATTTTCATATTAATTTCTATGACTCACCAAGAAAAATTCACTTGTCAAACATAGTGAATTACTATTTTTTAGCAATTTGACATTCATTATGTATTTATTTTTATGTAGACAAATCTTTTGAGCTTTTTTGCTTTTTGAGGCCTCCCTTTGTTTTAGAGTTAACATGAATGTTTAATCCACATGGAGTGACTGATATTTTTTTTTTTTTTTATAAAAAGAATGAAAGAGAGAAAGGAAGAGGAAGAGATTTTAGAAAAAGAGAGAAAAGGAGAAAGAAAGAAACAGCAAAAGTGACTGATATTTTTAACTCATTTTATAACTTTCTAATCCGTCTGTGTATGTATGTGTGTGTTTGGGTGATAGTACAGGGTGAGAGAATAATTTAACCATTATTAGAAGTGAAATGATTACAATTGCTCCAGACCTACCTGTAGAGTCATTTTCTGTTATCCACTCTCTTGAAACAATACTATTAACATTGTACTAAGCTGTATTCATATATTGCATAGATATTTAATGGGCAACTATCACAACACTGTCACGACGTTAGGATCCTCCTGAGATTTTCTTTTTAATTGATTTGTCTACTTTTTTTCTCCCTGACACCACACTGCTTTAGTAATACTTGCTTTAAAGTACAGTTTAATGTGTGGTATTTGAAAGCCCACTTCATCATTATTCTTTTTGCAAAATAAACCCTATTTTTCAGAGTAGTTTTGGATTCATAGACAATTGAGCAGAAGGCACAGACGTTTCCGATGTATCCCCTTCCCACACTCATGTGCAGCCTCCCATTACCGACTGCCCGCACTGTAATGGTGCATGCATTTGTTACAATTGGTAAACCTATATTAACGCATCGTCATTGCCCAGAGTCAATAGTTTACATGAGGGTTCACTCTTGGTATTGTGCATTCTGTGGGTTTAGGGAAATGCCTAATGAGTATCCAACATCGTAGTATTGTGCAGAATTGTTTCACTGCCTTAAAAATCCTCTGTGCTTTGTCTGGTCACCCCTCTCCCTCCTCTGATCTTTTTACTGTCTCCATCATTTTGCCTTTTACAGAATATCATAGAGTTGAAATCACACAGTAGGTACCCTTATCAGATTGACTTCTTTTACTCCAGAATATGCATTTAAGTTTTGTACGTATCTTTTTATGGCTTGGTAGCTCATTTCTTTTTAGCCTTGAATGATATTCCAAAGTCAAGATGTACCAGACTTTTAGTTTATTTATCCATTCACCTACTCAAAAACACATTTGGTGCTTTTAAGTTTTGGCAATTATTAATAAAGTTACTATGCATATCCATGTGCAGGCTTTTTCTTTTTTCAGACATAAGTTTTTCAGTCCTTTAGGTAAATACCAAGGAGTGAGATTACAGGATGTTATGGTGAGAGTGTGTTTAGTTTTGTAAGAAACTCCAAAACTATCTTCCAGTGCATTCCCATCAGCAATGAATGAGAGTTTCTGTGCTTCATGTTCTCACCAGCATTTGGTGTTGTCAGTGTTATGCTTTTTGTCCATTCAAATAGGTATACAGTAGAGGTATCTTATTGCTGCTCCAATTTGCATTTCCCTAATGACATATGAAACGGACCACCTTTTTACACACTATTTGCCATCTGTATATCTTCTTTGGTGAGGAGTCTGCTAAGGTCTTTTTGGACCAATTTTTTTAGCTAGGTCATTGTTTCCTTATCACTGAGTTTAAGAGTTCTTTGTATATTTTGGATAGCAGTCCTCTATCAGATATATCTTTTGCAAATATTTTCTTCCAGCTTGTGACTTGTCATTTAATTCTCTTGACAGTGTCTTTTTGCAAAACAGAAAATTTTAATTTTAGTGAAGTCCAGCTTATCAATTAGTTCTTTCATGGATCATGCCTTTGACATTATATCTAAAGAGTTACCATCAAACCCTAGGTCATTTAGATTTTCCCCTGTGTCATCTAAGAGTTTCATGATTTCAAACTCACTTGGGGGAAGAATGTAAGATCTGTGTCTAGATTTTTCTTCTCTTTTCTTTCTTTTCTTTCTTTCTTTTTTTTTTTTTTTTTTTTTTTTTTTTTTGGTTATGTGGATGTTCGATTGTCCTGGCATTATTTGTGAAAAGACTATCTTTTTACTGTTTTTTTGGTATTTGATATTTATCAAAGACCATATGACTATATTCTTATAGATCTATTTCTGGGGTTTTTATTCTGTTCCATTGCCTTGTCTAGTCTATTTTTTGACAATGCCACATGATCTTGGTTATTGTAGCTTTATAATAAGTCTACAAGTCAGTGCCACAACTTTGTTCTTCTCTTTCAATATTATTTTGGCAATTGTGGGTCCATGTAAATGAGAGAATCAGTTGGTCAATATCTACAGAATAACCTTCTGAGATTTTGATTAGGATTGTGTTGAGTCTATAGATCAAGTAGGGAAGAGCTGATATCTTGACACTATTAAATCTTTCTATCCATGAATACGAATGCCTCTTCGTTTATTTAGTCCTTTCTTTGATTTAGTTCAACAGAGTTTTATAGTTTTCTTATATATTTTGATGTCCTATTAGGCACAACCTTACTAAGGATTCTTATGCCTTCTTGGAGAATTGACTCTTTTACCATTATGCAATGCCATTCTTGATTCTTGATAGCTTTATTTGCTCTCTCTGAAATTTATACAGGTACTCCCACTTTCTTTTGGTTAGTGTTATCATGGTATGTCTCTGTCCATCCATTTACTTTTAATCTAAGTGTGTCTTTGTATTTAAAGTGGGTTTCTCCTAGCAAACCTGTAGTTTGATCTCATTTTTTGATCCACTCTGGCAATGCGTCTGTTTTAATTAGCACATTTTAACCATTGGCATTCAGAGTGATTATTGATGTAGTTTAATTAGTGTCTACCAAATTCATTGCGGTTTTCCATTCATTGCCCTGTCCTTTGTTCCTATTTCCTAGTCTTTTTTTATGATATTTGTGGTTTTAACTGAACAACTTATATGATTCCATTTTCTCTCTTTTCTTAGCATGTCAGTTATATTTCTTTTTTTGCCATAGAGTTTGCAATATGTCTTTACAAGTAATCCAAGTCCACTTTTAAAAAACTATAACAACTATCATACAACTATACTGCTATACTGCTTCATGGAGTGTGAATACTTTATAATAAGAAAATACTCCTAATTCCTCCTTCCCACCCCTTATGTCACTGTGTTCATTTATTTCATATAAATATATACATGTATATATACACACACAAACATACACCTACAGTATCATGCTTTATATAATGTTTTGGTCAACAAATATTATAATACTGTATTGCTGTACAGAATTGTAGCTTAGAAGCAATAAGCTATAACAAATAGCCTAGGTGTGTAGTAGGCTATACTATATAGATTTGTCTAAGTATACTCTATGATGTTCACACAATGACAAAAATCACCTAATGACTCAGTTTTCAAAAAGTATCCTCATTGTTAAGAGACATGGAACTATGTTGATTATATGTGTGTGTATACACATGACTATATTGATTATGTATATATATATATATATACACAAACATGTACATAATCAAATAGATTGCTGCTATTACTATTCTGAATAAATGCATTTGTTGAATTAAGAGTGAGAAAAATAAAAGTTTTTACTTTACCTTCACTTATTTCTCCTTCGGTGTTCTTTCTTTCTTTATGTAGATCCAAGTGTCCGATCTATAGAATTTTCCTGCTCTCTAAAGTACTTCTTTTAACATTTCTTGCAAGGCAGGTCTATTGGCAAAAAAATTAAAAAGTCCCTACATTTTGGTTTGTATAAAAAGTCTATTTCTCCTTCACTCTTGAAAAGCAATTTTGCAGGGCACAGAATTTTAAGACGATTTTTTTTCTCTTAACACTTTAAATATTTCACTTCACTCTCTTCTTGCTGGCACGGTTTATGAGAAGTCAGACATAATTCTTATTTTTGCTTTTCTATTGGTAAGGTGTTTTTCCCTCTAGCTTCTTTGGGGAATTTTTCTTTATATTTGATTTTTTATGTATTGTGAATTATATGCCTATGTCTTTAACATTTGTCCTGACTGGTATTCTCTGAGCTTCCTAGATCTGTGGTTTGGTGTGTGACATTAATTTGAGAGGAAATTTTTGGGCATTATTGTTTCAAATATTTCTTCTGTACCTTCCTCTTTTTTCTTTCTGGTATTCCCATATATGTATGTTATACCTTTTATAGTTGTCTTACAGTTCTCAGATATTATTCTCTGCTTTTCCCCCACTCCCTCCCTCGTTTTTTCTTTT
Source organism: Cheracebus regulus (assembly GCA_963574635.1). NCBI lineage: Eukaryota > Metazoa > Chordata > Mammalia > Primates > Pitheciidae > Cheracebus > Cheracebus regulus. The sequence goes on along the minus strand of CAUYQU010050766.1, from coordinate 10,057 downwards.
TCTCTCTGCTTTTCAATTTTAGAGGCTTCTGTTGAGACACTTTTCAAGCTCAGATACTCTTTCTTCAGCTATGTCCAATTTGCTAACAAGCCCATCAAAGGCATGATTCATTTCTGTTACAGTGTTTTTTTTAATCTCTAGCATTTCTTTTGTTGTTTTTTTTCTTAGAATTTCCATCTCTCTACTTACATTGCTTGTCTGTTTAGAGCCCTCAGCATATTAATCATACTTGTCTTCAATTCCTGATCTGACAATTCCAACATCTCTATCATATCTGAGTCTTCTTTTGAAAGAAGTCTGTGTCTCTTCAATCTGCCGTGTTTGGCTTTATAGTATCTCTTGTACTTTTCTCTTGATAGCTGGTCATTATGTACTGGATAAAAGGAAATGCTGTAAATAGGTCTTTAGTAAAGTAGGGGTAAGGTGCAGGGGGAAGGGGCACATTCTCTAGACTTGTGATTAGGTCTCAGTCTTCTAGTGAGCCTGTGCTTCGGGACTGTAAACCTCTCAAGTGCTTCTCAGTCTCCCCACCCCACTGCCACTTAGGTGGGACAGGATGGTTGCCAGGGTGTGGAGTTGTGTATTTCCTTTCTTCAAGGTGAGATACGTTCTGATAAAAACCCTAGCAGGTTAAGCTCTGGTTAAATAGTTTCTCCTGAGGGCAGACCTTGCTAAGAAGAACAGAATGCTCTGATGGACTTTAAGATGGTTTTCCACCTCCTCCTGCCAGAAGCATCAGAGGATTTTTCTCCGTATTCAGTGTGGGAACCTGGTCCAGCTCCAGGAGGTAAAACTCACTTAATTCTGAGGGACACCCAATGACTTGTCTCCCTAGAGTTTTTAACTCTCAGGCTTGTCCACACTGAGACTCCAATAAGTCATCAATTACAGTTCCGATTTCCCTACTTTGACACTGATTCCGTCAGAAGTTCTGCTCATGAATTTCTATTCCAGTAAGTTGTGATTCTCTGTATTTGCCTATCTGTCTCTAATTTTGGGGTCAGTGATTTGTCCTGTGAACTCACTTTCCTCTGGGATCTAAAAAGAGGTGTTCATTTTCCAGTTTGTTCAGCTTTTTACATGTTAAGATAGAGTAGCAACTAGCAAGCTCCTCATTGAACCAGAAACCATTACTATTCTTTCTAAAAAATTTATACTTAATTATTACCAGTGAATTCTGGACTCAAGCAATCCTCCCACCTCAGTCTCCCAAAGAGCTGGGACTACAGGCATGTGCCATCATGGCTGGCTAATTTTCTTTAAAACTTTCTGTAGCGCTGGGGTCTCACTATGTTGCCCAGGCTGCTCTCAAAATGCTGGCCAAAAGTGAGCCTTTCACCTCAGCCTCCCAAAGTGCTGGGATTAAAAATGTATTTTAAATTGACACTTTTTTGCCCTGTCTTCCTTTTGTCATGTGGATTAAGTGTACATCTGGTGTTATTTCCGTTCAGCCAATTAATCTGGGGGCAAACGGGAGATCTGATGAAAATGTCTTCACTTTGGCCACATTTTTCAAGGATATTTTTACTGGACATAGGATTCTAGGTTGACTTATTTTTACTTCAGTATTTAAAATATGGCATTCCATTGTGTTATAACTTGCCTTGTTTCAGATTAGAAATTAACAATACTCATATTGCTGTTTTCTTGTAATTAAAATGATCTTTATCTGTGGCTGCTTTTATGATTTTTTTTGTTAAAAATATTTTCAACAATTTCGCTGTAATGTGTCTACCTATATCTTTATGTTTCTCCTGTTTGCAATTTGTTCAGTTTCAGTGTCAACCATGTTGATATTGTTTATAAAATTCAGCAATTTTTTAGTCATTTTTTTCCAAATAATTTTTTCTCTCCCAATTTTCCTAACTTTCTAACATCCCCGTTACACAAGCATTAAACCATTTAGTTGAATTAATTAGGACGCTGAGTCTCTACTAATTTATTGGATTTTTCTTTCTTACTAGTTCAGGTGGGATAGTTTCTACTGATCTATCTTCATATTTACTGACTTTTCTCCCACATTGTTCAATATGCTGTTAATTGCTATCCAGTGAAATCTTTTTTTTCTATTCTATAATTTTTATTTGGTTTTTCAAAACAGCTTTTATTACCCAGCTGAGATGTCCCACTCATTCACTCATTATATCCAACATTTATTTTAAATCCTTGAACATATTTATAATGGCTTCTATAAAGTCCTTGTCCTAAGTTCAATAACTGTGTCATTTCAGAGTCTATTCCTCAGAAAAAGTTTCCTTTATTTTTTTCTGGATAAAGGTCAAATATTCTTCCTTTGCATATCTAGTGATTTTTTTTAACTGTCTGCTAACTGTTATGAATGCTACATAGTTGAGAATATATTTTTCATCTTGGTCCAAAGAGTGCTGAGTTTTATTTATAGATAATTACTGGGAAATCAGTTTGATCATGTTAGGATTTGTTTTTAGGCTTTGTTAAGGTGGGAGAGAAGTTGTCCCTTTTCTGAGATTGAAATACACTGCTCCGAAGATGTGGTCTGTATGGCCACTGAATCCCTGGAAAATTTAGAGGGATTTCTCTATCCTGGATGCATAAATCTTCTATGACTCCCAGTGCTGTGTGTCCCTGGAACTGTAATTCAGTTCACATTGTCTCTTGTAGCTTCCTTTTCCCCCACCAAGGTCTTGTAAAGTGATACCATTTGCATCGCTATCTTAGAAATCTGCCAAAAACTCCAGGGAACATCTACGTAGACTGCTTGGGTTTTTTCCCTGTGAACTTCCTCTTTAATAACCTGTCTTTCAAGTTCCAGCCACTTAAGATTTCCCAAACTTCAATCCAATTAAAAGGCATAGATAGTGAGACTTAGTAATGGGTAAAATGTGCTACTATAAGAAAAACACTTGAAATATAAAGAGACAGGTTAAAAGTCAAAGAATGGAAAAATGTGTTCTATGCTTACAGTAAGCACAAGAAATCTAGCATGGTTCTATCAATATTAGGCATAGAGATTGAGAGAGAAGGCTATTACCTGTATTAAGAAGGTCATTTTTTTGATGATAAATGGGCCATTCTAAAAGAATGTCATGGCAATACTAACAATATGTTGACATAATAACTGTTTCCAAACACAAAAGAAAAACTTAAGGAACTAAAAAGAGAAATAGATAAATCCACAATAATGGCTGGAGATTTCAATGCTGCTCCCTCTGTAATTGTTAGAGTAAGTAGATAAAATCAGAAGATTTTAAGAACAATATTAACCAACTTGGCCAAGCTGACATTTACAGAATGTGACACCCAACAACTTTATAGTACACATTTTTTTAAGTACATCTGGAACATTCACAGCGGTACTATAATACATGTCTCTATATATTAAAAAAAATTTTAAACAGAGATTTTTCTCTGACAGTATGAAATTAAAATTAGAAAAAAATGATGAATAAATCTGGAAAACCTCACATATCTGGGAACAAATGACAAACTTCTAAATAACCTATTTATCAAAGGGAAAAAATTGCCATAGGAAATGAGAAATATTTAAAAATAATTGACAATTAAAATACAATCTATTAAATTTTATGGGATGCAGCCAAAGCAATGCTTAGAGAAAAATGTATTGCCTTAGTGTTTATATTAGAAAAAAAAGCACCAAAATGCAATGCACTAAACTTAAAAATGTAAGAAAAAACTAAGTAAATAAAACTCATGTAAGTAGAAGTAAGGGCATCAGTGAATAGAAATTAAACAAATCTTAAAGATAGTAAATAAAACAAAAAGTTTTATTTAAAAGATTAAGAAAATCGGTAAATCACTATGTTAATTAAAAACATGAGAGGTAACACAAATTTCCAGGATCAGTAATAAAAAAGATGATCACTAGAGATAAATCAGACATTACAAATATAATAAGGGAATGCTATGAACAGCTTTATACCTAAAATTTAACAACTTAAAGTTGAAAAATACATCAAAAGACAAAAATTATAAAAATTAACACACAGAATAAGAACTGATTAGATATATATCTGTTAAATAAATTTATTAGCAAACTATTCCTACCAAAAGCACTAAAATATTAAATCACTTTGAATTCTATCAAATTTCAAAAAAAATACCAATTTTCATGAACTGTTTCAGAAAATAGGGAAGAAAGGAACACATCACAGCTTTTTTTGATGAACCTAGCTCAATGCGAATACAAAGGCCAAATGAGGACATTAAAAGAAAAGAAAATTACAAGTCAGTATTGCTCATGAACTTAAATGTGAACATTCTTAACAAAATGTACATAAAAGTGGATAATACATCATGATTAGATGGATTATCCAAGGAATGTAAGGTTGTTGTAGCATTAAAAAATTAATCTAATTCTCCAGAATTACCAGAATACAAGAGGGAAAAAACCATATGAAGATCTTAACAAATGCAGAAAAAGCATTTACTAATTCTCAACACTTATTCATAAAACATTTTTTTTGCAAAGTAAGACTAGAAGGAACATTTCTGAGTCTGATAGAGTTCCCCCTAATATAAAAAACAAGCAATGAAAATTCACTTTCATCACTTATATTCAAAATTATACAGGAGGGCTTAGCCAATATGATAGGCAGAAAAATATATAAATGACATCGAGTTTGGAAAGGAAAAAATAAAACTATAATTATACATATAGAAAATCCAAAAGAATCTGTAAATATTCAGAAATAAGTGAATTTAGTAAAGTTACTAGAGATAAGGTCAATCCTGGAAAATCATTTGCATTTTTATATACTAGCAAAAAACAGGTGGAAAATAAAATTTTAAAATCCTATAAAATAAAATAAAAATACTTAAGGAAATATATGTATGGCTTCTATATTGAAAAGTGCAAAATGCACCAAGAGAAATTAAGACCTAAATAAATGAAGAGATATATACCATGTTCATAGATTGAAATTCAATGTTGATGTAATGTTCTATCTCCCAAATTTGACTCACTGCTATCCAATAGAAATTTCAGCAGATTTATTTTTAACAAGCTGAATCTTAAATTTGTATGGAAATATAGAGGTTATAGAATAGCCAAAGCAATATTAAAGAGAACAAAGTTAAATAACTTATACTACCTGATTTTAAGACTGCCTATGAAACTAGAGTTATCAAGACAGTTTTCGTTGGTGCAAAATAGGCAAATAGATTAAGTGAATAGAATATAGAGGCCAAACATAAATTTACACAATTGATTTTTGTCAAAAGCTGCAAGGCCATTTATGAGAAAAGGGCAGTCTTTCAGCAAATGGTGCTTTAAAATATATATATACCCATGCCGAAAAAATAAAAACTAAATCTTACCTAACACTAAATGCAAAAATTAATTTATGGTAAATTAGGGACCTAAGTGTAACCGCTAAAACTATATATAAAGGTCTTATAAATAAACACAAGAGACTATATTATTTGACTACCTTTCAATGGCCAAATGTCTTATATGTAATTGAAAAAAACATAAACCAGAACAGAAAAAAACTGATAAATTGGATTTGGTCCAAATTAAAAGCTTCTGCTTGTTAAGGAAAAAAAAAACCATTAAACATGAATTAGTACAATGGAATTCTACTCAGCAATAAAAATCAATGAGCTATTGATACACACAGCAGCTTGAAAAAATTTCAGAGATGCTGACTGAAAGAAGTCAACCTCAAAAGGTTACATATGATGTGATTCCATTTATATGGTATTCTCTTTATTTATTTATTTTTTAAACTATAACATAGTGATAGAGAACAGATAACTAGTTCCCAGGAGTTATGGGTGGGGAGAATGTACCCACAAAGGTTAGAGTCATTTGAGGCAACAGAAATGCTCTGTGTTCTAATTGTAGTGGTGGTTACATGAATCTCTACATGTGTCAAAAGTAACAGAAGTGTACCCCAAAAGAACTCAATTTACTGTATGTTAATAAAAAGATAAAATATATTAGTTGACAAGTAACAATGGGGGAAGAGATTTTATAATACACACATTTGGAAAAGAACTATTCTTCAAAATATATAAGGAATTCATACAACTCAGTAAGAACAAGATAACTCAATTGAAAATAGGCAAAAAAAAAAATGTGAACAAATACTCCACAAAGATATTTGAATGACCAATGAGTATATAGAGTGATAAATGTCAGTGATCAGCAGGAGGATGAAAATTAAAATCATATTTGGAGAGCTATACAAAATAGAATGCTTAACATTTAAAAGACTCGATGCTAAATGTTGGTAAAGTTATGGAATAAACAGATTGCAGAGCCCTTATATTGTTGGTTAAATGCAAAATGGTGAAACCACATTGAAAAACAGTTTGATAGTTGACTAGTCCTGTCTCACATCTCTGAGTAAGTCATTAAGAAAAGAGGTTTGACTCACAGTTCAGCATGGCTGGGGACGCCCCAGGAAACTTACACTTATGGCAGAAGGGGAAGCAAAAACATCCTTCTTCACATTGTGGCAGCAAGAAGTGCTGAGCAAAAGAGAGAAAAGCCTCTTATAAAACCATCAAATCTTGTGAGAACTCACTCACTATCATGAGAACAGCATGAGGGTAACCACCCCCATAATTCAGTCACCTCCCACAAGGTCCTTCCCATGATACATGGGGATTATGGGAACTACAACTCGTGATGAGATTTGGGTGGGGACACAGCCAAATCACATTCTACCCTAGAGCCCAGCAATTCCACTCATACATACTTACTAAAGAGGAATCAAAATATATGCCTGCAAAAGACTTGTACAAGAATGGTCACTGTGACTTGATTCATAATTAGTAAAAACCAGAAGAAACCTCAACATTTGTTAAAAGTAGAATGGATAAAAAGATTGTGGTAGAATCACACAACAGAATACAAATCAGCAGTAAAAATGAGTGACCTATGGATATGCGCAACAGAGCCATAGAAACATTGTGGTAGGTGAGAGGAGCCACATACAAAAGAGTTCATTCTGTAGAATTCCATTTCTCTAAAGTTCTAGAACAGGAAAAACTAATTTATGGTTAGAAATAGAAACCAGAACGCTGATTGCTTGGATGGGTGGGAAGGCAGGCACTGACTGGGAAGGAGGATGATGGAACTTCCTCGGGTGATGGAAATATCCTATATTCTAATAGGAATGTGAATTACACATGTCTATTCATGTGCCAAAACTCACCCCTCTGGACTCTTATGTATCTTTTGCTGTATGCAAATTATACCTTGATTAAAAAGAAAATAATGTGTCCATGGGGAAGATAATATTAGGGATTAAGAGAGGAAGGGGATAATAATATAACAAATGGATGCACAGTGGCCTTGCCTGGAGTTACCATTGAAAGATGCCCAGTTGTGGGCATGGTCCAGCCTCTGCCCATGCTCCTCCTCACCCCTGCCACAGTGTCTTTCCTCTTCGCTGTTCACCATAGAGGATTTGGCAAAGCACACCATCATTCTGATTTTCCCCTCTGGCCCATTTGATACCCCTGGCTGCCCTGAAGATGAGCTTTAAGCCCAGTTCTGGAGGAGGCCCAGGATAGCCCAAGGAGTCTGAAGATGCTTATGGGAATAAGTCTGCATGGGGTGCTTTGAGGGAAAGGAAGGGAGAGCTGGAGCTTTCATCACTCTGCATTTCTATTCCCCTTGAGTTTTTTTGTTTGTTTACTTGTTTGTTTTTTTAACATGAAAATTTTACCTTCAAACTCTAGATGGTAAGAAAGGTGTGCCTGTCTCAGGAGGGTACAGTTCTGAGGTTCAGCCTGCTCTGCTCAGCACAGAGGTTGTAACTGAGCAATCTTCCTTAAGCCCTTGGGAAAACAAAAAAGAGAGAGAGACAGAGGAATGCATTTTTTCCCTCTCCCTTCTCATTCTGCTCTACTGACCTTTTGCTTAGCTTTTTGCTAATGTCATTTTCACTCTTGGTTGGGCTTTCTCAACAGTAAGGAAGACTTCTTTATGAAGCGGCGGTGATAAACTGGGGTCATGTATTCATTCACATCGAGGAAACCACTTCATCAGCTCTGACTTCAATATCAAATACCTCTAATCTAATCAGGAAAACAGCAAAACTCCTGTTAATCCTGTCACTTACAACCTTGCCAGATTTTGAAAAATGCAGTTTAATTAGCAAAATAAAAGAACTTAATCTTTCCCCATATTATTCACACAAGTAAAAATATATGCATTTCCCAAAGATAAAAATAAATTGCATAGAGCTATGCACCAAATGCAGGGGTGGGAGATAGATGGGGCTGAAATCACCCTGATTGTAGAGAATGAAACAAGCTATAGGCTTTATTAGGGCCTCTGTAAAACAGTGCAAAGAAATGCTGCTCTGCATTAATATTTTACACACACTTAATACAAGGAAGAGCAACTTTTAGGCCAAAAGGTGTTTCAACACAGAAGAAACTACTCCCTCTATTTCATCTTGTAGTTTTTGTAACATGCAATAGGGCTCTTAGCAGTAGGTGCTTTGGATAATTTTTAATAAAAAGTGTAGAAGTTAAGAAAGAGAGATTTTTTTTCCTACAACTATCTTAAAAAAGAAAATAAGATCCCATCTTAAAAGATGATAGCAACAAAGAAGAAAAAGTACACCCTTTTTTTGTCTTTTCTTTTGAACTCTAACACCTCTACCCTTTTACATATTCATAAAATGTATACGGAGCTAATTTTGAATGTGCCCTTTATGACTATATCACGGTCATAATATCGTCACATGCTGAAGGCGTAATTAAAGATTTACCTAGATTTATGAGACTTTATCATTATCAATAGGGTTACAGAATGCCGGGGAGACACATTGTTGGAAGATTTTGCTCAGCAATTTCTAGAGCAATGAGAGTACCGGTATTACTTTAGTGCTCAAAAAAATGACTGTTTGGTACTAATATATGGCCCTTTATTAGAAAGGGAACACCAAAGACACTTCAGTCAAAAACACTCCAGCGCCTGCTCACCTGTTCCTTTCGGGTGATGAAGCAGCCAAATGTCTTGCTCATCGAAATGTGAGAGTTGGAAACATTACCTCCCTACAGCAGAGGGTGGCTGACCTCTCAGCTCTTCCTCCTTAAAGGTTGAGCCACATTGCAACCCATGGACCAAGATACCTTTAAAACAATAGGATGAAGGAAGGAAAACCCCCAAACACGCCTCGTTTCCAACATGCTTGCTATCTGTCTGTGGGCTTCCAGTTTCAGTCAGGTGATTCTCTGGAAGGCTGGTTTCAGCAGCAATTTGAGCAGTAAGTTTGTTTGTTTGTTTTGCCATGTCTGGCTAATGTTTCATTTTCTCATTCTCAGAGTAGTCTTCATTCAGAGCAAGGCAAGCCTCAGAACATCATTTGTCTTGCAACCTATTTTTCACAGGGAAAATGAGCAGGGCTGAGCCCCATGTTGAGGCACCCTGTCTTCAAGCTTTGCAGTGAAAAGGTGTGTGTTGAATCAGTGTCGTTATGACAGCACCTACACTGGCAGAGGCTGATTTCTTTCTGTCCTCCATTGGCCTCTGCAGATAGTACATCCTTTCTAGTTCCTACTTGCATTTACAAGGATTCTCCAGAAACCAGAACCAATAGGATGTAGATAGATAGACAGAGAGAGAGAGAGAGAAATCATATGGAATTGGTTCACACGATTATAGAGACTGTCAAGCTCTAAATCCATAGGGTAGGCTGGCAGGCTGGGGACTCAGGGAAGGGCTGATGTTGTAGTTCAGAACCAAAAGCAATCTACTAGCAGAATTCCCTCTTCTTTGGGCAAAATCACTCTTTTTCTTAAGGCCTTCAACTGATTAGATGAGGCCCACCATGTTATGGAGAGTTACCTGTTTGACTCTAAGTCTAATGATTTAAACAAAAGGCTCTGAGACAGCGAACCAGGTGATCAGGCTCGGCTAAAACAGCAATTGGAAACGCTCTTGGTTAAGAGTTTCGCAGCAGGCGCAGCTGAACCCGGGACGGTCCAGTTCTGTGGGGGAGGGGTGTCCGCCATTACGGGGCACTCCACCATGACAGAGGAAGTCCGCCATTGCGGAGGCAGCCTGCTGTTGCCAAGGCAACCCGCCGTTGCC